>PITA01013134.1:0-58813 GCA_004023965.1 Spilogale gracilis
GAGCAGGGAGCCCGATGTGGGGCTCGATCACCGGTCTCCGGGATCATGACCTGAGCCGAAGGCAGTTGCTTAACCAACTGAGCCACCCAGGTGCCCCAAGAATAGTCTTTTCAACCAATGGGGCTGGGACAACTGGATCTCAATATGCAGAAGAATGAACTTGGACCCCCATCTCACATCATATATAAATAATAAATTACCTCAAAAGGTAGTGAAGACCTATGTGTGTGTACCGGGCCACACCTTCAACACTCAGCCAGGAAGTTAACTGCTCTGCCTTTGCTTTGCTTCCGGCTTGCCTCCAGACCCAGGTGAAAGCTTAGAGCATTTTCAGGTCTTTCCTGAGCATGTGCATACCCCCAGGCATGCCCACAGTCCTCTAGAAATACATCAGAGCTTCTCAAAGGCCTTATTCTTCCCAAGTATCTCATTCTCAAGCTTTTCTTATTTCTCAAGCTCTTTCCTCCTCAGCTTTTTAGTTAGTCTGGTGTTTGTCCCAACTATTATCCATTGCCTACAGCAACCACTAATCATTTTCCTATAAATATTTTTGATAAATGTCCCTCAGTAACAGCCTCAGTGGTGGGAAATTTCCAAAGGAAGAGAAAGCAAGCCTTTTAAGTGGGTCTTCCAAGGAGCCATCAGACAGATCAATAAGAACATTTCTTTGCAAATTAAATCTGTTCTGCTCCCCCTTTGGTACTAGTATCAGGAATTCAGCTTTCTTTCTTTCTCTCTTTCTTTCTTTCTTTCTTTCTTTCTTTCTTTCTTTCTTTTCTTCTTTCTTTCCTTCTTTACTTCCTTTCTTTTAGTTTTTATTTAAGTAATCTCTACTACCCAACATGAGACTTGAACTCACAATCCTGAGATGAAGAGTCACCTGCTCTTCCTACTGAGCCACCTTATTTGAGCCATGGGATAGGGTAAGGTAAAATGCCACAAAGCTTGCTACTCTTACCACGGCCAGACTTTTTTAATTTTTTTCTCTTTATTAGCACTTCTTGGGTTGTTGTTGCAAGCTTTTAGTTTCTAGAGTTCCAAAAAGGTTGATTCTTAGGGTTCTTGCCAAAATTTTTTTGTTGCTTTTATAAAGGGGCTGACTTTTGGATGGGAAGGGGGAGAAGGACAGGTACAGGATTTCTTTCTGGGGTGATAGAAATACAATTCCTTAGTATTCCACGTTGAATTTACCCTTTGATGTTTTGGTGAGATCTCGGCTTTTTTTGTTTTTTTTGTGTGTGTTTTTAAAATAGTTTCTCTAGGGATTGTAATTACACGTGCTTAATTTATCACAGTCTACCTAGAGTTAGGATTTTAATGCTTCAAGCAAACTGTACAAACCTTACAATTTTACTGCCTCCTTGTGTTATTGTTGTCATATGTATTATATCTACACACATGGAAAATATTGGTAGCTAATGTTATAATTTTTATGTCAACATTATCCATATTTAAGAGGAGAAAATTAATCTATTACATTTATTCATGTATTTATCATTTCTGTTGCTCTTTCTTCATTCCTAGAGTTCCAGTCTTCCTTCTAGTATCATTTCTCTTCTGTCTGAAGGCCTTTATTTAGCATTTCTTTCAGAGCAGGTCTGCTAGTGATATAATTCTCTTAATTGTCTTTCACTTGAGAATGGCTTTCTATCACCTTCCTCCCTGAAAGATACTTTTGCTGGACATAGAATTCTGGTTTGGTATTTCTTCTATTTGAGCACTTTAAAAATTTTGTTCCCCTGTTGGGGTACCTGGCTGATTCAGTCAGAGAAACATGCAACTCTTGCTCTTTGGGTTGTAAGTTCAAGCCCCGTGGTAGGTATAGGGATTACTTAGAAATAAAACCTTTAAAAAATATATTGTTCCACTCTCTTCTGGCCTCCATAATTTCTTTTTTTTAAAAAAGAGATTTTATTTATTTATTTGACAGAGAGAAACACAGCCAGAGAGGGAACACAAGCAGGGGGAGTGAGAGAGGGAGAAGCAGGCTTCCCGCAGAGCAGGGAGCCCGATGTGGGACTCGATCCCGGGTCTCCAGGATCATGACCTGAGCCGAAGGCAGTTGCCCAACCAACTGAGCCACCCACGTGCCCCTGGCCTCCATAATTTCTGATAAGAAATTCAATTATTTGAATTTTTATCCTTCTGTCTGTAATATGAAGTTTTCCTCTGGGTGCTCTCAAGACCTTTTTCCCTTACCTTTGGTTTTCATCAGTTTGACTATGATGTGTTTGGGTATTTAGTTTTTTGTTTTGTTTTGTTTTAATCTTAACCTCTTGAGGGTTTTCTGACAGCCTTGAAGCTGTAAATTTAAGTCTTTACCCAAATTTAGGATGTCTTCAGTCATTATTTCTTCCAATGTTTTCTCTTCACCAGTCTCTCCCATCCACTAGGGTCTCTTGACACTAATGTCAGACCTTTTGATGCTCCATAGGTCACTGATGCTATTTTTTCAGTCCTTTTTACCCTGTGATTTCTATTTATCTGTCCCCAACTTTACTGACTCTTCCTTTTGTCATCTCTGTTCTGTTATTGAATCATTCAATAATTTTGTTTTGTTTTCTTTGTTGTTTTGTTTTGTGTGGTCTTTTTTGTTTTTGTTTTTGAAGTTCTAAAGTCTTTCTTATACAGTTTATATTTATCTGCTGAAAACAAGTTCCATTCATTTCAAGCGTGTTTACCTTTACATCATGGAGGATGGTTATAAGAATTGCCTTAGAGTCTTTGATAATTTCAACATCTATACCATCTCAGGGTTAGCATATGTTGATTGTTTTTTCCCTTATGAATTGGCCATATTTTTCTGGTTCTCAGTATGTTGAGTCATTTTGGATTGTATGCTACACATTTGCAATACTGCTTTTTTTTTTTTTTTTTTTTTTTAAGACTGAGTCCTGTTACGGTCTCTGGAGAATGTCGTAATGTTGCTTTTTTGTTTGTTTGTTCAACGTAGGTGGTCAGCCTGGTTAAGACCACAAATTCTCTCTTTCCTTCTGTGTTCAGTGGTTCCCATGTCAGTCCAGTTTTCAAAGACTGCTACATATCTGAGTGTGCCCTATGGATGCCCTATGGATGCCCTGTGCCAATGTGGATCAGTTGATGATGTAGAAGTAGGGAACCTTTTCTCAAGCTTTCTCCTCTTCAGAATTTCCTCCACCCTCCCTGACTCCCGGGTCTCCTTTTCTGGATTCCTCTGACCAGGAAGATGAGATTCTCTAGGAATGTCAGATCCCCCCCACCCTGCTGTAGGCACAGTTCCGTGTGACCAGGCTTCCTCTGGGGTGAATAATGAGAGAAAAGACAGAGGGAAACAAATGACAGGGATCCCCTCATTCTTCACATCAGGGGCCCTTTATCCTCGTTCTTTTGTCCAGAAATGTGGGTCATCTCTCAGGATGGTAGGTACCCATGCCCCCGTCCACCCCCACCATGACAGTGAGGTTCCACAAATGACCCTGGGCTTGGGGTAGGACTGGGGAGAAGAAGAAGAAAAAAGGAGAGATTCTCCACCCACTGTCCTGCTCACAGGGGCCACTGTCCTGGTCTTCTGGCCATAAATAATGGTTTCTCTTAAAGGTTTTACTATCTCCACCAGCTATGGGAGTTCCTAATTCAACTGGCCTGACCCCAAGTCCAGTAGATAAAGAGGATAAACAAACAGGAAACCCTCTGCCATACTGGTTTCTCTTCATCTTTTGACTTTCCCAATCAGCCTGCTAGTGTTTACTTTTCATAGCCTTTAGGTGACTGCTTTTTGGGGTTTTCCAGTTTTCGGCTGTAATCAGCAGATGAAGGAGATGAGTCCGCTCTTATCTTCTCAGAAACCTTTCCCACAGATGCCATTTCTCCTTCCTCAGGCCTGGGGATTTTCAGAGAGGCAGAGAACTAATTCCAAATCCATATGCACCAGGCTTGGGTTTTTTCTGGTTATGTGATCTTACAAAACCTAGGTTGATTGCTAATTAATGTAATTTCGGGGGACATAATTGCACATTGGCCCTAGCCAGTGGATTCCACAGGCCAGGCCATTCTTGAGCTCCCAACAGCACCTTGGTTGCCAGTTGGCTTGATGATGCAGCTTGGTGTAGCTTCATTAACCTCTGAGTCCTGAGTCCTGTCTCTAGTGGCCTTGACCTAGAGCCTGGGTAGGGAACCCCAGGCTGGGGATGGGAGGGCAAGAGCTCCAAGTGGATGCTAAGATGCACTCTTCAGATCCCCCTCCCAGTTTCAGGGCTGAAGGATGTGTCTCCTTGAGCTGCCCGACTTGCCCTGAGGGCCATCTTCAGACCTGCATTTGCTAAAGAGCCGCACTTTGCCCCAGGTCACGTCCCCAAGCTAGGGGGACCTGTATCCAATGACTGATGCAGGTTTACAAAGTCCTGACTCTCATGCCCCCAGCTGTGACAACTCTGAAAACCATCTTGGTTGCCTGGGGCCTTCGCTGAGACCATATCACAGTCTAGTCTCCTTGGCCTGGTCCTGCACTCTCCCCTTCTCCCATCCAGTTCCCAGCGCTCTATAGTGAGGCTCTGGCAGGCTCTCCATCCCAGAGTCAGCCTCCTAGCCAACCAAACCAGCAACACAACCTTCTTCCGCCACCAGGCCTACCTAGGCTGTGTCCTCTGTCCTCGGTGCCGAATGCAAAGCTCAGGTCCAGGCACAGGGCCATAGGCCCCACACAGCAGCCCACACGGAGGCCTGGCCCAGGCTGCTGTTCTCCAGACCAAGAAAGGTCGGCTTCCACACATGAGGCATTTTCTTTCTGGGCTGCCCACTGATTGATTCAAGCATCAGACCAATGCTTGAGACCTGATTTCCACGCCATCCATACAACACCTAACGTACGAAGCATGCCAACTTTACTTCTGGAAATTTAGTTGCTGCCTTCTGGCCTCAGCCTGTAGAAGGTCCTTCCATCCCTGCTCAGACTAGGAAGTTCATTTAGAGGGCCTGGAGGCATCCTGCCCAGCCATGAAGGAGCTTTGCTAATGATCCTGGTGTTTTGATCACTAGTCCGTTTCTTGAATCAGGGGGGAAGTTCTCTGAGCCCCTTTGGGAGAGGTAGTAGAGGGGGAAACAGGGGAAGAAGCAGAATGTGTTTCAGCCTCAAAGTCTCTATTCCGTCCCCAATCCAGGCCAAGGGCAGTGCCCCTAGGCACAGAACTTGATTTGGTTCAGGTTGGCATTGGCTACCCTGGAAACTGCTGCACCTCGCCCTCGGGGCAAGGGGCACAAAAATATAGACTGTCATCCCACTTAATCCTCCCACTCAGCCTGACCCAAGAGGCCACATAGTGCTCCTTGTGGATGAGCTTCCTCATGGTTCCTTCCAGTCTCTGCCTCCAATTCAAGTTACTGAAGCTCTAGCCCCTCAGAACACTGTTTGGAAATAGGGATGTTGCAGATGTCACTGGTTAAAATGAGGTCATTAGGGTGGGCCTGAATCCAACGGAACAGGTGTCCTTATAAAGAGGGGGAATTGGGACACAGGCACACACACACAGGGAGAACACGTGTGAAGATGAAGGCCGAGATCGGGGTGATGCTTCTAGAAGCCAAGGAATGCCACAGATGGGTGGCCACACCAGAAGCTGGGAGAGAGACCAGGAAGACACCCTCCCTCACAGCCTCGAAGGAATCAACCACTACAACACCCTGATCGCAGACCACTGGCCTCCAGAGCTTTCCGACACTCATTTCCGTGGTGTTGGCCCAGTGTGTGGTGTGTAGTCATGGCAACCCAGGAAACTCAAACAGAGTCCAGAAGGGGCTCCCTTCTGGTGACCCAGGAATCCACCTGAGACCCAGGTCTTGGCTTGTGGCTGCCTGTGCTTTGAGACGCTCTCGGAGCCACCCCACCAAGTCCTCTGGTTCAATCTGGACCTCAGCAAAGGAATGCAGAGATCTTACTGGAAGGGAATAAATGCCGTCAGATGGAACCGACCAGTGCCGTGTCCCCGGCATCTCTGTTCCCTTCATGTGATATTCCAGGGCCTCAAAGTCAGAGGACCCATGGTCTCAGGTGGCCCTCACTGGCACCCGGATTCGTTGTTTTAACAGAACACACTGCCTTGTCCTGAACACACGTGGGAATCTCTTTGCTTTGTCCTCATCTTGGCCTAATAGCTAGTTTCAAATACCACATTTTTCTGGGGCATCTAGGCCTAAATGCCACTTCTAGTACCAATTTCTGCATTCATGAAAGTTCTCTGTTTGCAGAAACCAACCTGGAATGAGTTAGGCAGGAAAAAGGGTTTTCGTGGAAGCATGCAAGGACACATCACAGGAAGGGTGGGGACTGGAGCTCTGGGATTCTCAGCAATGGAAACTCAAGAGACTCGCTCTCTACAGCACCTCCGTGGGTATGTTCCACACATATACCCTTGGTTCCAGTGAGCCTCTGCTCCAGCCCCCGGAGACGGAGAGAATGATCTGCCTGTCCCAGGTCAGATGCCCAGTCCCTGTACACAAGAGGTGAAGATGGGATTATTATCCTGAGTTGTTTTTGCAATGTTAGATGGGTGTAAAAAGCACCCGCAGTCTGATTATTCTGTTCATTCATTCAACAATTACTTATGGAGTGTCTAATATAGTGAGTGCTTGGGAAGCAAGGGTGACCAACCTAGACCCACTCCTTGTCCTTGCAGCTGGCTGTCTTGGGAGGGAGGCAGACCCCAAGCAGATCATAAAATCGGAATCAGGCAAGTGCCATGGGTTCCTGGGGCTCGGGGAGGAAGCACTGGGCTTTGACCTGATGAAGTGAGGCTGGACGTTTGTTGCCTGGGCCAGCACTGGCATGCCTTGGACACATTCCAGGCCATCAGTGCTGCTCAGCTGGTCACTCTTCCCTGGATCGGACTCCAAACCTCCTCCATCATCCCCAGCGGAGGACAAAACTTCCCGCAGGCCCAGACTGCTGTCTGGGCACAGGTCTCCCCTGTGGGCCTCCTGTTCCCCATCCACTGCTCCTCTCTGTCTCTCCTTCTCTCTGTCTCTTTTGCTCACTGTCTCTTATCTGTCTCTCTCAGTAAGGAAAATAAAAAAGCTCACGATTTTAGAAAGTGGAACATGGGTGAACTAGTGACTCTGACTTAGCAGAAGAGAAAAAGTGGAAAGCTAAGCTGTCAGAAGGGGAAGCCAACAAGAAACAACCCAGACTCCCCCCTCCCACCCCCGAAAACCTGCAGAATGTAAGGATCCCAGCATGGCTGAAAACACAAGGACTGCTACAGAGTATCACAAGGGGCCATTGGGTCCCCACATCTCCCTTCCCATTTTGCATCTGCTCTGACAAAATCCTGGTTCCAAACAAGCTCTGACTTTAGGAACACTGGGCAATCAGAGACAGGAAGAGTTCTTCTTGAAACCATGGAGATTTAGGGAAATCTGCTTTCTGAAATGTGAGACCTCTCTTTCCAGTCTCTGTCCACCCTACACCGCCCCATTTGGCTCCTAGAATGCTCACGACCAAGTTACTTCTCTAGGCAGGAGATCACACAAGTCCTTTCTAGAGAAACTGAGTGACCCAAGAGAAAACACTACCAGATATTAGAGAACACCCCTCCCCATGGCGGAATCCCTCTCTTGCTTATAGAGCAACTCACTCCACACACATCACCAACACCCCAGCATCACTGGGCATCTCAGGAAATCCTCCAACAAGAGAAATGAAGCAAACACTTTAAAAAAATAAATGTAACTAGAGCAAACTGATGATAGAGGAAGTAGAAACAAAGCTATTATCAAGGAGATGGGAGCAAATATTATAATCGTGCAGCAAGAGCACCTATAAGGGAAAAAAACCCAAGTCTGACAATAAGAAAGCTTTGGAAATTAAATACAGGCTTGCAAAAATAAATGCAGAGAGGTTAGAGGACAGTGATGAGAAACTCTTCTAGAAAGTGTAACCAAGAGGGGCACCTGGATGGCTCCATCAATTGGGTGTCAGACTCTTGATTCTGCTCAGGACATGATCTCAGGGTCCTGGGATTTAGTCCCATGTTGAGCTCTCACTCGGCATGGAGTCAGCTTGTCCCACTACCTCTGCTCCTGTCCTCACTCTTTCTCAGATAAATAAGTAAATAACGTATTTTTTAAAAAATATTTTATTGGGGCATCTGGGTGGCTTAGTTAGTTAAGCGGCCACCTTCGGCTCAGGTCATGATCCCGGAGACCCGGGATCAAGACCCACATTGGGCTCCCTGCTTAGCGGGAAGCCTGCTTCTCCCTCTCTCACTCCTCCTGCTTGGTGTTTCCTCTCTGGCTGTGTTTCTCTCTGTCAAATAAGTAAAATCTTTTAAAAAAAGATTTTATTTATTTATTTGACAGAGAGATTACAGGCAGGCAGAGAGGAAGGCAGAGAAAGAGGGGGAAGTAGACTCCCTGCTGAGCAGAGACCTCGATGTGGGGCCTCGATCCCAGGACCCTGAGATCATGACCTGAGCTGAAGGCAGAGGCTTAACCCACTGAACCACCCAGGCACCCCACATGTTTTTTTTTTTAAAGAAATGTAACCAAGATATTAAGTGATGAAAATGAAGGAGAAAGTACAATGACATTAGAGGATCGGAAGGTCCAATATCCGAATAATCAAAATTCAAAAAAAGCAGAAAAGACAAAATGGAAGGGGACACTATTGAATCAATAACTCAAATTCATTTCTCAGATCAGAAAAGCATGAGTCCCCTGATTGAAATGGCTGCCTGAGAGCCTGTCATCATGGACCTTCAGAATCCAGGTTAAAAAAAAAAAAAAAAAAAAAGATTTCCAAGCTTCCAGAGAGAAAATACCAGACACACATGAAAGGATCCAGTATCAAAATGGCATGGGACATCCTTGAAAGTGACACCAGAGGCCAGAAGATAATGAGAGGGTGTCTTTAAGATCTGAGAAGAAGACATTGCCATTCTAGAATCCGTGCTCAGTCACACATAAGAATAAAAACTTTGTATTTTTTTAAGATTTTATTTTTTTTAAAGATTGTATTTATTTGGCAGAGAGAAACACAGCCAGAGAGGGAACACAAGCAGGGGGAGTGAGAGAGGGAGAAGCAGGCTTCCCGCAGAGCAGGGAGCCCGATATGGGACTCGGTCCCTGGTCTCCAGGATCATGACCTGAGCCAAAGGCAGTTGCTTAACCAACTGAGCCACCCAGGTGCCTCAAGATTTGGTTTATTTAAGAGAGAGCACAAGCAGGAGGAGGCACAAAGGGAGAGAGAAAAGCAGACTCCCCAACGAGCAAGGAGCCCAATGCAGGGCTCAATCCCAGGACCTTGGGATCATGACCTGAGTTGAAGATGGACTTTCAAACAACTGCCCTGAAAAAAACCTTTTTACACATGAGGGCTCTCCAAATTCTCCTTGCCCTATATTCTTTCTCAGGAAGACCACTAAAGAATGTGCTCCCCAGGATGAAGTTCAGGATGATCAATGCTAGCAACACAGCCTTCACATCCCTGTCTTAGCTCAGAAATGTCTGCATTTCCAACACCAACTGGCAGGAGGCTTGCTTTAGTCACCAAATGTGCCAGCTCTTTGCCTGTTGCCTCTTGACTCAATCCCCATTCTTCCATATGTTCCATTGTGGGAGGCTGGAAGATTGGAAATGACATTACCCCGGGCTCCCTTGCCAGCTGGCCTCTGGCTAGATTCTGCTAATGGGAAGCACCACGGAGGGATCAGAAGTCAGGATGGATACAAAGACCTTTCCTGTTTCTGGTGGAGCCATCACTGGCTGGAGAGTCTGGGCTGGTCACTTCTTCTTCTTCTTCTTCTTCTTCTTCTTTTTTTTTTTTTTTTAAGATTTTATTTATTTATTTGACAGAGAGAGAGAGAGATCACAAGTAGGCAGAGAGGAGGAAGCAGGCTCCCTGCTGAGCAGAAAGCCTGATTATGGGTCTTGATCCCAGGACCCTGAGATCATGACCTGAGCTGAAAGCAGAGGCTTTAACCCACTGAGCCACCCAGGCGCCCTGGGCTGGTCGCTTCTTGCTTACATAGCCCCGTTCCCACAGTGCCGACCCCAGCCTCATTGATACAGCAATTGTGTCTCTCTATAATATCATTTCCCTCTCTCATCCCTCTTGCCCCTCTAGCCCTAATCTCTAGGTAGTCCCATCATCCCCTGTGTCGTGCTGCAGCCCTTTTCATGTGTTTGTGACCATTTTCCTGTATTAAATGTTCTGCTTGATTACTTATAAATGCTGATGTTTTTCTGAATGCATGGACAGCTCAGGCTGAGTGAGGTTCCACTGTCCTATGGTTGCATAATTGGGAACACATTGCCTCCGAGGCCACACGACAGGGGAGGTTTGTGATGGAAGTGCCCCACCATCTTCTAAGTGCTTTGGTCACTTCCTTTCATAGTCCCCCAGCCAAATTACTCATTTAACCCCAGTTGAACTATATGTAAGACTTGGAAGTATAAGGGAAGACTTGGAATATTTGCTGAGTGCTAAGTGTCTCTATGAAAACTTCCGAAGGGGAGAGATGCAGTGTGAGGAAATAGATAAATGCAGGAGAGAGTGAGCAAGAGACACAGAGTCCCAGATTGACAGCACTCCAGAGAGCAAACTGCCCAATTTGGCTCCAAAGGATGGAGGCTCCAGGAGGGATGTCTGGAAACAAAATGAAACAAAGAGATTTTCTGCTGCATTTTACCAGGTGGAAATTTGAGTTTGTGGGCATTTAGAAAGCCAAAAAAGGATGTGGAAAGAATTTTCAGGAGATTCTAAGACTAAATCAAAGCAAATTTTAAAAAGAAAAAAAGAGGGTGCCTGGGTGGCTCAGTGGGTTAAAGCCTCTGCCTTCAGCTCAGGTCATGATGTCAGGGTGCTAGGATCGAGGCCCGCATCGGGCTCTCTGCTCGGCAGGGAGCCTGCTTCCTCTGCTTTCTCTGCCTGCTTCTCTACCTACTTGTGGTCTCTCTCTCTGTCAAATAAATAAATAAATAAATAAATAAAATCTTAAAAAAAAAAAGAAAAAAGAGAGAGACAGAGAGAGATTAATTCTAGAAAGAACTAAGAGTTGTACAAGAAGGGAACTAAAACAAATCCTTTTACTGGGTGCAGCAGGGAAAAATATTTACAGAGATATACTCATGGGAACAGTACATGTGGCTGTGGTGAAACTGTGGAGAGGTCAGTCCTGTCCTGGACTTCCACAGCTAGCCACCAAACTTGGTTCAGACTCCACAAGATAAGGGCATCACACCCAGACCCCACGTAGACACCAGCAGCAAATCTGGGAGTCCCCAGGCCAACTGGCTACAAAATCCAGCATTCCTTTGACCTACTCAGCTCGATCATTAACTAGATCAACTCACAGAATTCAAGAAAGTGCTCTACTTATGAGTACTATTTTACTACAAAGGATACGAAGCAGGATCAGCCATGGTCCCTGAGGAGATCCAAGGTCTGGGAAGAGTCCTGAATGTAGAGCTTCCACAGCCTCTTTCTGGACAAGGAGTATCTATTGCCAACCAGGACGCTCACCTGAATCTTGGTGCCCATAGTTTTCACTGGTGTTGCTTTACATGGCCATGGCCAATCACATCATTGGCCACGTGACTGACCTCAATCTCTAGCCCCAGAGGTTGGGTTGATATCTCCTGGCTCAGAGCCCCAACCCTGTAATAACACGGTTGGTCTTTCTAGTATCACCAGCCCGCCATCCTGAAGCTAATCCAGCCACCTCACCTCCTGAATACCATAGACGTTCTTATCACCAGAGAAATCCCAAGGGTTTAGCTCTATCCCAGAAAACTGGAAAAAGACCAGACAGATTAGCATCGGCAGGAAGAAGACATGTGTATGTGTGGCATAGTTAAATCTGCATCTCCCAGATGGGATGTCCATAGCTACTACATAAAATTGAAAGACCAGGGGTGCCTGGGTGGCTCAGTTGGTTAAGTGGCTGCATTCGGCTCAGGTCATGATCCTGGAGACCTGCGATCGAGTCCTGCATCGGGATTCCTGCTAGGCGGGAAGCCTGCTTCTCCCTCTCTCAGTCCCTCTGCTTGTGTTCCCTCTCTAGCTGTTTCTCTCTGTCAAATAAATAAAAAAAAAAATTGAAAGACCAAATAATAGCACTCTAAGCATATTATTAGGAATGGCAAAAAAAATAGCAAAAGAAAAGGGAGGGGACTCAGAAGTGAGGAGAGACTTTTGCTGTTGCTAAAGCCTCCTAGAACAATTAGACTTATTCAATTCAGTATGTGTATTGCCTGGACCAAAAAATAAATAAACAAACAAACAAACAAACAAATAAATAAATAAAGGGAGAGGGATGTCTGGGTGGCTCAGTTGGTTGAGCATCTAACTCTTGATTTCAGCTCAGGTCACCATCTCAGGGTTGTGAGATTGAGTACCAGTCACTCCACAGTGAAGCCTGCTCGGGATTCTCTCTCTTCCTCTGCCCCCCCCCCCATCCCCTCTGCTTGCTCTTGCTCTCTTTCTTTAAAGAAAATAATTAAAGGGATAAAGAGGAAGAAAGGGGGTGGGTGTCGTTTGTGAGGTGTTCAATCATGGTCATAGGCAGGAGAAATACTCTTCAGGATAGAACCTTTGGTTTGGGAAGGCCCCTTATGTAGATTTTGATGATGTAAAGGTGAGGGACATACCTGCAAAGGAGTCAGAGAGGAGGCTGACCCAGAGGAAGGGGGAACCAAGGGTGGTTCCTCTCATCGACCAGCAGACAACTGTCCAAAGCCGCCTTGGAATAGCACTAGTGATTCAGTGATGTGGACTTTGCTGGTGACGTCAGAGGGAGCTGTCTGGTTGGAGTGATGGGGCCAAGGCCAAGTTGGAGAAGGGGAGGGAGGGACAGGTAGGCGGAGATATGGGCAGAACTGCTATGGGGCATCTTTCCAGGCAGTTTGGCTACCAAGGGCAGGAGAGAGAAGGGGTTGCATGTTTTTAAGATGGGAGAGCTGGAAGACTGAGCAAATGCTCTTGGAAAGAAGCCAGCAGAGACAGAGGTTAAAGATTCAAGGAATGAGTAGATTCTCTGGATCCTCTCAGCAGAAAGTCTCCTTGGAGAAAGGAAGGCAGAGACTGCTCTGCTCCCAGCCCTCCCAGAGGAGGGAAGGCGCACACATGGCGGCCAGAGGGGAGATGCTTGCTTATCCTGGAACTCCTGGCTAGCCGACTTCTGTCCTCATTCCACAGATGCAAGGGAATAATCTGCCTCAATACCCAACTGAAAGAGGCCATTGTGAATCCAGACCTTTCTGCCTCCAAAGCTAGGCTCTTGCTACACTGGTCCCCCTGATGAGGCAGGGCGGTCCTCCACAGTCTGAAGCATCTAGTTTGGGGGGGAAGCTGCCAGCCATAGTGCAAGCTTTTCAGAGGAGGGCTAGAGGAGAAGTCCTAAACCCCACAGCCTGTGGGGTCAGGAAGTATCCAAAAATGGAACAAGGGGGGCCATGCCAGCATGGAGAGAGTAATGAGGGAAGTGGACTATGACCACACCGCCTCCAGTGAGGCTCTCCCATACTCTAGCCCAGGAACACCTCTCCAAGGCCAGATCTGGGGATTTTTCAAGAGAATTGGAGTAACCTGATTTGTGAACTCTCCAGGTTCGGACAGTGCAGCAGAGTGATGGACTATCAAGATGATCAGGTAAGGCCTCCCTGAGGAGGTGACCCCTGATCCAGGCAGGGGTCAGCTTGGCCTGGCCTGAGAGGCCTCTGCATGTCCCTACTGGGATGGGGTCCTGGGGAGGGCAGAGGTTGGGGGCAGCGGAGGGAGGCCTGACCCGTGGGCCTTGTGCACAGAGACGGCGAGCCAGCTTACTCTTCAGTTAACGGACGGTGGTTCCCACGGCTCCATCTGATCCTTTGGGGTCTGAGACCCCGCAGTCTAAGCACGCACAAACTTCGCGCCCCGACCTCCCCCCAGCCCTGCCTTCACTATCCCAGGCTCCAGAAGGAGGGGTTCGAGGCGCCCAGGGGGCGGCCTCTTTTGGGTCCACTGCGGAGGGGCGCGGATTGGCGCCTCCTCATTAGGTGAGTGTCCTCTAATGGAGTGCTAATGAACCCCAACCTGGACCCCGGCCAGAGGCACCCCGAGGCTGCACCGGCCGCCCCGGGTGGGAGGGGTGGCAGGGCCGGAGCGGGGAGCCTGGCCGGGAGCCTCGGCCCGACAGTCGCCACCCCGCCGGTGAGCGGCCGGGACCGGAAGGGTTAAGCCCACCGAGCTCGCGGCTGCCTAGAGCGGCGGCGGCGGCGGCGGCGCGGGGGCCGGGGCGCGGGGCGCGCGGGTGGCGGGCGGGGGACAGGATGCGGATGCCGGGGGGACTTCCTGTGCCGGCCCCGCCGCCCCCGCCCCCGCCCCCGGCCCGGCCCGGCCCGCTGCCCGCTGCCCGCCGCCCGCCGGACGCTCGCTCGGGCGGGCGGGCGAGCCAGGACCCCGGCGCGGGCCGCCCCCTCCCACCCGGCCGGCACCGGGCACCTGTGGCCGCTGGCAGACCCCGGCCGGCCCCGGGCCGCCCCCGGCTGGGCCTAGACCAGTGTCGCCGGGCTCCGCGCCCGGCCGGCCCCCAGCCCTCGCCCCGCCCCCGGCCCCGGGGAGCAGACACCAACTTCAGCTCGCGAACTCCTCTCTGCCCCTTTTTTGGCCCAGGGCGACCTCCACCGCCCTGACAGCGACAGGCCCGCCGTAGTGCCCAGAAAGGCCCCCAGTGGCCCAGCGCCTGCCTGGCTCTTTCAGGATGGAGGTGCCTCGGGAGGGAGCTGGCTGACGCTCCTGCCTGCACTCTCCAGCCGCTGCTGACCACACCTCCCCTGGTGCAGAGGCCGCTGTGAAGAGCAGGAAATGCTGCACCAGGTGGGCCGCGCGGGTGGGAGAGCCGGGGAGAAGCGGGGACGTGGGTTGGGGGGAACGTTCTCAGGAGGGCTTCTGGACTGGATTCTGAAAAGGAGAGCTGGAGTGCGGAGGGGAGGTAGGACTGGATGTGGGGACATCTCTGCTGGGGCCAGGGTGGAGGCAGAAGAGGGGTGGGGAACCTTCCAGACTTCAGGAGCCAGCAAGCCAGTGCTGGTTCCTTGGGTTGTCATCCTCTCGGAACCTACCTTCCCAGGGAGCGGAGGTGGCACCTGGAACCTGTGGCCTGCTTGTGGCCTTGGAAGGCTGGGATGAACCCCAACAGCGGTCTGGGAGGCAAGAAACCAGGGAGGTGAACACACTTATCAGTGCCTTGAAGGGGGTGCTAGAATGGGAGATGTCTCTTTTTCTGCAAACTAGTGGGACTCTGGCTCCTCCGTGAAGGCTGGTTCCCACAGTGGGCTCCTGGGGAGGAGCACCTAAGCCAGAACCCAGCGTGGGCCCTTCGAAGTCTGGAGAGGAAGGACTACCTCTGCCCTGGGGAAATGAATGGGCCCTGGGAGCTGAGCCTCCAGGCCGCCCTGCTCCTCCCTTCCCCAGCCGAGGATTGCACTATCCTCCTTTCCAGGCTGGGTGGAGATGCTGGCTCTGGGGTCCAAGGAGGAGATGGAGGGCCTTCTGGCAGTCAGCCCCCTGTTGTGGGGGCTCACCTGAACAGCTTCCTTCCTTCCTCTCAGCACAGCTGGCTCCCCGGGATCTTGGTCTGAGCGCTAGGATGGAGCTGGGGGCAGCGACTGAGACCTTCGTGTTGGAGCTTCGGTGTCTTGAAGATGGGGGCCCAGGGCCTAGCGCCCTCTCAGGTGAGGGGCTGGAGATGGGTGTGGCTCTGACCTAAAGGGAGAGATAGTCCTCAGACCCCTTGGAGGATCTTTTGGCAGAGCCCTAGGCTGCTGTCTGCAAGGGCACTCAGCTGGTGGTTTCTGGGTGGGGAGGGCAAGCTGCTGCGCCTCCAGCTGGAGTCAGCTGCCCAAGGACCACTGGCAGGTGCGCCTCCGGCATCTCAGGGCCAGCTCCGTCAGGCTATGGTTTTGCTGGTGACATGCTCCTGACAGTGCAGACATCCTCAGCTCATGCCTTGGGCCCCAGCTGTGTGGGAGCTTCTGCTATGTCCCTAGTGGTCAGGTAGTCTCCACTGTCTCCCACCTGTCCTGGGCTCCAGACTCAAGTTCTCAGATTGAATTCAGGGGCTCTCTCCCACTGCCCTTTGTACCACAGACATTTGGCCTGGCTTCTTTTTTTCCTGTGGCCTTCCCTGACCTCATCCGCTTTTCCTGACCTTTGCTTCCATTCATCGTTCTCCCCTTTTGCCCAGAAGAAATGTGGCCCTGTAGAACCTTCCAAGGCATCTTCCAGAAGATGTCTTCTCTGTCTGAGACCCAGTCTGGGCCAACTTTCTATTTTGGTCATGTTCCTGGGTGCCAGTTGCCCTCTCCGTCCTTTGAGGGCACTGAGTGAGGGCGGGGCCAGGGTTGAACAGCATGGAAAGAACCAAAGGAATTAGAGGGGTTGGGTGGGGATGTATGGACGACACCAGGAGCCTTTGGCTCAAATATTTAACCAAGTCTTGCAAAGGTATGCACATCAGATGACACCTGATAATATGTTTACTAAAATCGTTGTTAAAAATGCTGACGTGGCTGCAAGAATCCAGGACTGACCACATGGCCAAGTGCTGTGCTAGAAATATGAGGACTCCCACAAAGGCGCCATGTGTTCCTGCTGCTCCCAGAGGTGGCGGGAGGCCTGAGTGGCTCAGACCTGCTGGGGTGGGGGACAGGTTTACATGACTGTCTTTGCTTACTGCACGCGCACTCCTGGCTACTATGTGTATGTGGAAAGTACTTGTCTGTTAGCCTAAGCAAACGTTAATAGGAATAGTTTCCTAAAAGGAAATTACATGGAGATATCCCTTGGTTTTATGATATCAGTATATTCCTGGAAGGGTGGCCAGAAAGCAAAATTTTATAAATCGCACACCTGCTCTCCATTACAAAATTGAAAATATGAGGCAGTAGGAAGAACAAATGCTGAAGTCAGCCTTGGGAATGGAGCAAGCCACTTTGGATTTTGTGGTCACACAGTATGAATGCTCAAAATGGGAAACAACACGTGACAACAGAGTGACATGTCGGTGGCAGCACTTACTGTACACCCGCACAATGCTGGGCTGCACCTGTACCCCCTCGAGTTCTCACTGTGTCCCTGAGAAGGGTCGATCTCCTTTTGCAGACAGGGACACTCAGGCTCCCAGAGGTTACATAACTGGTCAGTCACCATGCGGACTGGGACTGCGGGGCTAGTCCTTGCCATTTCAGACTAACAGTCTCAAACACGTCCTGTCTCTAGACTGTTTCAAACAGAACCAGTTGTGTCCTTGGCATTTCCGAACTGTTCGTCAGTTTGTGAACTACTTTCCTAACCCACAGGGACGGAGATTTGTCAAACACCTGGCAGGTTCCAGAGGCTTGGCCCAGGCCCTTCCTGCTTCACGCATGGAGTTGGAAGTGTGGGTGTCCTGAGGCTCTTCTGACAGGGAGGACTCTGAGGCTGTAGGAGGTGGGCAGCAGCTAGCTGGTAGAGTTAGGGCCTGATCTGAGGACTTCCCACTGGAAACCTCATGTTCTCTGATACTTTGGGGACTTTTAGAAACCATCTGTGGTAATACTTCCAAGTAGCTTTAGAGATTCTTTATTATTGGGACATCTGGGTGACTCAGTCGTTACACACCTGCTTTCGGCTCAGGTCATGATCCCGGGGTCCTGGGATCGAGCCCTGCATTGGGCTACCTGCTCTGTGAGGGGCTGCTTCTCCCTCTGCCTGCTGCTCCCTTGGTCATGCTTGCCCTCTCCCTCCCCCTCTCTCTGGCAAATAAATAAACAAAATCTTTTAAAAAGAGAGAGAGATTCTTTATTATTTACAGAGAAGGCAAGTGTTGCTGATTTAAGGCGTGAGATCAGAGGTCAGCGTGGGCTTGTGGCTTTGCTGTGGGAGTGGTTTGTTCTCTGATTCCCACTGGATGGTAATTAATCCCAAGAGACTTGTCGGGAAATGGTGTTGGGGAGCCCCAAACACCCAGGCTCTTGTCACTGCCAAGATCTAAGCATGGCGGCTGTGTTGGAGGAAGGCCCAGAGGAGAGGTCGAGGAGCCAGGGTCCAGAGGGACATGACCCACAGTCCTTCGGACACATTTCTGAGCCAGCCCCACACCTCTGGGATTTTCAGTTTCCACCACACTGCCATGCCAATTGGCTCGGTGTTCTTGGGCCCCTGCTGAGAGCTCAACAGTGTGTCCTAGAGTGGCGATCTATGGGACAGGGTAAGTGGGCAGGTCATGGGGGTCTGATCCTGAGAGCTGCCTATAGATCCTTCTGTCCCAGCTTCCTGCCATTTCCACTACAGGTGGCAGCGGTGAGATTGAGAGTCAAGAGGAAGAAGAGGCTCAGGAGAAGAACAGCAGCCCACCACCGCCAACAAGCTCAGCCCCGATGGCAGCCAGGGAACTCGCCGAGGAAGCACAGCCCGGACAGCCGGAGTTACAGCTACAGCAGCCAGAGCTGCTGCAAGAGCAGCAACCACAAAGCACTCCATCAGGACAGCAGCTAGAATTGCAGCAGCAACAGCAACCAGAGAGGCAAGGCCAGCTGCCTCAACAAAATAAGGACCTGCAGGGAACACCCCAAGTTGTGCCCCCTGGGCCGCTGCGGCCAATGCAACAGCAGGAACCAGCACAGGAGCAGCAAGTGCAAGAGCAACAGCGGTGGCTGCAAGAGCAGAGACTGTTACAGAAGCAGGACCAGCTACAGCAGCTGCAGCAACAGCAGGAACAGCAGAAGCCGGAGGAACATTTACAGCAGCAGCAGGAACAGTTACAGATGCAACAGCTGCAGCAGGAGCAGCTACAGCAGCAGCAGCAACAGCAGGAAAAGCAGAAGCAGGAGGAACAGTTACAGCAGCAGCACCTGCAGCAACACCAGTTAGAGCAGCAGCAGCAGCAGCAGCAGCAGCAGCAACAGTTACAGCAGCAGCAAGAACAGCACCAACAGCAGCAGCAGCAGCAACAGTTACAGCAGCAGCAAGAACAGCACCAACAGCAGAAGCAGGAGGAACAGTTACAGCAGCAGCAGCTGCAGCAGCAACAGTTACAGCAGCAGCAGCTGCAGCAGCAGCAGCAGGGACTGTTACAGCAGCAGCAGGAACAGTTGCAGATGCAGCACCTGCAGCAACAGCAGAAATTGTTACAGCGGCAGCAGCAGGAGCAGTTACAGCTACAGCAGCTGCAGCAGCAGCAACAGTTACAGCAGCAGCTGCTGCAGCAGCAGCAACAGCAGTTGCAGCAGCAAGAACAGCTGCAACAGCAGCCACCACCCCATCCACTGGAGCCAGAGGAGGAGGAAGAGGTGGAGCTGGAGCTCATGCCAGTGGACCTGGGGACCGAGCAGGAACTGGAGCAGCAGCGGCAGGAACTAGAGCGGCAGGAGCTAGAGCGGCAGCAGGAGCTGGAGAGACAACAGGAACAGCGACAGCTGCAGCTCAAACTGCAGGAGCAGCTGCAGCAGCTGGAGCAGCAGCTGGAGCAACAGCAGCAGCAGCTGGAGCAGCAGCAGCTGGAAGAGCAGCAGGAGGTGCAGCTGGAGCTTACCCCGGTGGAGCTGGGAGCCCCGCCGCAGGAGGTGCAGCTGGAGCTGACCCCCGTGCAGCCAGAGCTGCAGCTGGAGCTGGTGCCTGCTGCAGGGGGCGGTGGGCCTGCAGCCCCAGGGGCTCCCGCCGCGGTGGTGGTGGCCCCGCCCGGCTACGTGGTGCTGCAGGAGCTCATGGTGCTGCCAGCCGTGGCGGCGCCAGCAGTGGTGGCCATCCCAGGCCCCGCGGGCAGCGCGGCGCTGACTCCCGCCAGGCAGCGGCGGCGGCGGCGCGCGCGGGACCGGCCGACCATCTGCGGGGAATGCGGCAAGGGCTTCAGCCGCAGCACGGACCTGGTGCGGCACCAGGCCACGCACACGGGCGAGCGGCCGCACCGCTGTGGCGAGTGCGGCAAGGGCTTCTCGCAGCACTCCAACCTGGTGACGCACCAGCGCATCCACACGGGCGAGAAGCCCTACGCGTGCTCCTACTGCGCAAAGCGCTTTAGTGAGAGTTCGGCGCTCGTGCAGCACCAGCGCACGCACACGGGCGAGCGGCCCTACGCCTGCGGCGACTGCGGCAAGCGCTTTAGCGTCTCGTCCAATCTCCTGCGTCACCGGCGCACGCACTCGGGCGAGCGGCCCTACGTGTGCGAGGACTGCGGCGAGCGCTTCCGCCACAAGGTGCAGATCCGCCGCCATGAGCGCCAGCTGCACGGCGCCGGCCGCTCGCGAGGCCTGGGCCTGCTCCGCAGCGCGCGCGCCACCGGGGGTGTCCCACCGCGCTCTGAGCAGGCAGCGGGGACCGCTGACAAGGCACCGTGACCATGACCTTGACCGGGGACCAGAGGGGCCGGGTAGCCCGGGTTGGGGGGGGGGCTGGGACTGGGGAGGACGCGGGCTCCGCCCACCCACCCTGTTCCGAGGCCGCGACCGGGCTCCCGCCGTCTACACACATGGCCCCTTGGAAACGCGCCACATGGAGCCCGAGCCGCACGGGTGTTGCACATCCGGATGAACGGCATGAGACACAAATCTGTGACTGGGTACCGATCCTCGAGGAGTCTGCCAAAGCCCTCCCCGGAAAACCGGACTTCGTGGAAGGGAGAGCCGCGGGAGGAAACTGCTTGGTGACACGTGTGACTGCTGGCGACCTTAGACATGCCTTGGACACTAACCAGGGAATCAAATATATGTGGTAAAACCACATGGAAAGGATTTGATCCTGGTGAAAATTTCTACAAGGAAAAAAAAATGGGGGAAAGGAAGTTTATCTGCACTTTGTAGAAAACCAATCAAGGCATTAAATTGGCTTCTATGGCATTTGCCTTGAAAGTACTTTCTAGAATGAAAATGCATCAGGGTGAACATCATCCTGATTGAAATGTTTGTGTTCATAAGCACAGGGTCAGAGTGGCCACTGGGTCAATGCACAAATGCCAGGAAGCCCTTCCCTGGCTCCAAACAAAACCTTCCCTCCTGGAGAAGCCAGGGTTCCAGGGAGTGTGGGAGGCAGGCCTTCGCCCTCTTTGCTACCAAGGTCCGTTGCCCATGGTGGCCTGTCCAGTGTCCTCTTGAGCAGGAGCCTGCGGATGGACCAGAGGGCATTTCGAGAAAGTTCTCCAAGGTCCAGAGGAGTGTTCCCCTTGGGGAAAGAGCTCTAAGTTTGCCCAGCCCTGACCTCCCTGCGATCCACCCGCTCTCTGCTCCTCTGTTGCTTTTCCAGGGACTAAGCCTATGGGGTTGGGGCCTTGAGCCCCAGGGGCAGGGTTCTCCTGGGCCAGGCTATGCAGGGTACTGCCCAAGTAGATCCTGTCTGGTCACTGGTGGGGTCAGAGGGAGAAACTGGGGGACAAAGGCTGGAGGCAGCAGAAATGCGCTTTACGTTTACAAAATTGCCTGGGGGTCTGTATGAGCATCGAGGTTAATGCCTATGGGAAGGCAGGATGGTGGAGGAGGCTGTCCGCCCCTTCTGTCCCCAAGTGCTTCCTGCTCTTGACTTCCCATGTGCGGCTGCTTCGATCCTGCCCCTCTCTTTGCTCCCTGCTTCTCCTTTACTAACACAGCCTGCTATATTTTACAAATGTGTTGGTTAAGTGAGAAACAAAAATTGAAAAATAAATTTAAATGAGGAAATACATTGTCTTGTCTCTGTGTTTTCACGGCTGGATTTTGTGTCTTGCCACCAGTTTCATTTCTGCAGAAGAGTTTCCTGGTTGCTGTAGAGCAGAGGGTCTTCATATTCAGTCCATGCTCAGTGCTCCTCACCCCTGACTCTTCCTTCTAACCTGTGTCCGTTGGCTTAGAATGGGCTCATTCAGTAGAACCTGGTTGGTAGGGTTGGGGCCCGAGGGTAGGCTCTTGAGGCCAGTTTGGGCATCTCCTAAGGACAGCTTTTGCCTTCCTCCATCACTATTTACAATATTTGTGTACAGTGGTGATTTCTTTGGTCCTCCCCCACCCCACAATGGGCCAGGGCCATTTCTCTGAGTAACCATGGACAGAGGGGATGGGGTAGCAAATCTTTCAACTGAGGCTCTGACCCCTCAAGGGTGAAGGGCCGAGTCATCCCAGTAGACAGGCCTCCAAGAGCAGCCAGAGTGCTGGGGATGGTGGGGGAGATGTGGGACATAAGCTAGGGCCTCAGGGCTAACTGCAGCAGTAGGGGCCATAGGGGGAACCTCCAGGCCTTGTCATCAGCGTTCTCCCCTGAGTGGGGGCCATGCAGGATGTGAGTGGATCTGTTTGGGGCAAGGAGTGGCCTGAGCAAATGGCGATTCTCTGCCCACGTCCTTGGGTGGATCCTTCTGCAGACACATGCCCCCCCCCCCCCCCCCCCCCCCCGCCTAGCTTCCCCCAGCAGCACCTGCGGCTCTTCAGTCTTCCACAATCTCAGAATAAAGGAGGTGGCCCCCAACTCACCTCTGAAGAGTCCTGAAAGCCTGGCTCCCTTCCTTGCGTGGGAGGAGTCTGAAGCACCCCTTCTCCCAGAGGAGCTCTGGGGTGAGGTGGAAACCTCCCCGCCTCTGTAGGACTTTGCCTGAGCCCTTCTCCTTCCTCCCGACCCCTCCCTGTGCTGCACTCCTCCTCCTACCAGCCTCCGCTGGCCCTTTCCTTGAGTAAAACTACAGTCTGCTTCCAGGGAACCCAGGACAGGGGCCCACATCCTGGTGGGTAGGCCAAGCCTGTCGAGTGTGTTGGGTGGGGCTTGTCCCGGGTGCAAAGCAAGCAGCCCCCAGGTGTGGACAGGCATTGCTGAAGAGCTCACAGCCCAGTAGGGGAGAGACACACAGGTGCTCATACAATGGGACGGGCTGTGGGGGACAGAGCACCTGACTCCGACATGGGGGAGCCAAGTGGCCTCACAGGAGAAGTCTTACTGGGCCATAAGGTGTTTGCAGGTGAGGACAGGAGGGACTAGAGCAGAAGGCGGTCCAGACAGAAGTCACATGGTGCAATGGAGTAGAGCCAGAGAGGGCCTGATGTGATTAGGACGGGGAGAGTTTCCAGATGGCTGGGCCATAGGTGTTAGAGGAGATAGGAGGTGAAATGAAAGGGAGAGCTATGAGCTGGGTTTTGTGGAACCCATTGGCCCCAGACTCCCACATTCCTCCTGCTTACTGCCCTGACTTTGCCCCAGACCTTCTCAGCATCCCTGCCACCTTTATTAGTCTTCTGCATTCCAGTAGGTATCTAACACTAAGCAGGCCTGCCCGCTGTGCCCACTCCCCGCCCCCAAAAACTCCTGAGTCTGGAAGCCCAGCCAAGTGTGGCTCCTGAAAGGCCCCATGAGTCAGGCTCTGTGCCCCCTGCCCCAGGGTGGGGGCTGCTCACCCCGGATCCCTGCCCTCATCGCCCAACTGCCCCTACCTTGTTTTTGCCACCTAAGGACAAACCAGCTCAGTCCCCAGTTCTGACTACTCTCCGCCTCCATCCCTATCAGCAGTCTGGGCGGCAGAGACAGGAATAGGCACCCTCCTCCAGGCCCAAGAGGGATGGGAGCCACAATGCCTGAGCCGCCCCTCTCTCCTATACTTTTGCCTTGAGCAAATGTCACGGGCAGAACCCTGGCGTGGTCCATGGGGTGGCTTGGTCCAGAAACTGTGCTGCCCACCCACCTGCCCCAGACAGAGTGCCTAGGGCCCCTGCCTGTGCTCCGCACCCCAGCATCCCTGCATCCTGAGCCCCCGTCTGTGCAGCCAGGAAGCCACCCTCAGCTCATCTCCATTTACAGCTCCCAGGGCCAGTGTGTCCCAGACTTGGACTCCTGTGTCAGGCGTGGGGGATCCTTGAAAGGACACCTGACACACCGGGGCCCAGGACTGTGGAGCAGGGAGCTGGGCTCCTCATCTCCCTCAGCCCTGGCCAGGGCTCCTCCTCCACCTGATAGCTGTAGTTCCAGCCAAGTCCAAGGATTCTTCTAGTTGAGTCACTGGTTGCCACATTCATGTCACCTGCACCCTGGGTTGTTGTGGGGAACCCTGCTTTTCAGTGTTTTTAGATCACTCCTCTGTCTAATTTATGTTAGGCCTGGCTAAATCATGGGTATTGGGAGACATGAGCACTGAGAGAGAGAGAGAGAGAGAGAGAGAGAGAGAGAGAGAGAGAGAGAAAGCACATAAGCAGGGGAGGCAGCAGGCAGAGGGAGAAGCAGGCTCCCAACTGAGCAGGGAGCCCAATGCGGGGCTCGATCCCAGGACCCTAGGATCATGACCTGAGCTGAAGGCAGATGCTTACCCAACAGTACCACCCAGGTACCCGCAGAAAAGAAGTTTCCTAATGGATGGGAATTTTGTGAAGGAGTCCAGACTGAAGGCTGGCTCATCAAGTGAAAAAATACAATGTGGAATTAAAAAAAATAGATCACAAAATTACCAAGAGTACAACCAGTCTTAATTTTTCATATAATGATTGCATCTGCAAGGTTTTGCAAAAGATAGGGATCACGTTTTTGTGAGAGGGTCAGGAAAGGGCTCCAGGGCTTCCGTTCTTTAGGGACTAGCGCTAGACAGAGGGACCCTGGTGTGAAATCCTTCCTGCCCTCGGTGATGTGTTAGTCACGGAAATGATAGTGGAGCAGGGTGTCATGTTGCTTTCTTAAGCGATTAGGTAAATATCTCTTTGGGCTGGCCCTTGGGCTGTGTTTGTGTCATATCAGGAGCTGGCCAGCTAAGCCCTGGATTCTCTAAACTGGAAAATCCCCAGGGAATGAGATAAAATCAAATTTATAAAGCAGAAACGAGCCTGACCCTTATTATTGGTCATTGCTTCCTTTGAGTCAGCTTGGTATCTTTTAGGAAATAGCAATGTCCCTCCAGGGAGGACTTGGGGATTGGAATTCTGGCCACCAGTTACTATGTGACAATTTTCCTTGCCCACAAAATGGGAGCAAAAGTGTTTCTAGTTCTGGGTTATTGTGTATCAAACACAATAGGTAAAATAGAACAAAGGGGCAGACCCGCCCAGCACATGTTAGGCCCTTCTCATATATTTGTTACTTCTAAAGCAAGAAAGAGTTGAACACAAATTCTTTCCTCTGTTTGGATTTTCTGACATAAGGCTTCCTATTATTCCAGTGTTAAAAAAATTTAAACACTGTAGAAATGAATCATGAGCCTCCTAGATGGTAGGAGGGCATAGTTGTGCCCTTAGGAGCCTCCCCTGCAGGTAGGACCTGGTAGGGTCCCCAGGCACCTCCATCTCAGCCTATGATATCAGCCTCCACCCAGGCTTCTCTCTTGGACCTGAGGACTCATTGGTCTCCCAGACTTGGGTGTTAAAAAAATCCAAAGCTCTTAATTCCTGGCCAAGCCTGCATCTCTTGCTTCCTCCCTTCCGTGGTTGGTGGCACCATCTACCTGGAGACACTGACACACAAGCCCAGGAGCCCTTTTAGATGTGCCCTGCTTTTCCTAATGCCCTCTGCTTCAGCTAACTATTGTTGTGCCATCATCCACCTGAAACAGTGATTAAAAACAGCAAATGCTTTATTATTTATCACGGCTCCACTGTCGCCGGGGCTCAGCTGGGTGGTTCTTTTGCTCTGTGTGATGTCATCCGATAGCTTGGTGGGGCTGAGATGTGGGTTCATCATGAAGCCGGTGGTTGGTGGTCAGCTGGGAGCTCAGTGGGGCTATCCACTGGGCACTTACACATAACCTCTCCATGTGATGTAGGTGTCTCTCAGTAGAGGGTCTGGGTCCCAAGAGATGTGGGCTTGGCTCTGCAAGGCTTCTTCTGATAGCCTTAGAAGTTATGGAGTATCACTTAGGCCAGAAGCTAATTATCAAACGAAGTCACCATCCCAGCCCAGATCGAGGGCTCGTGGGATCGAGGCCTGCATCGGGCTCCAAGCTGGGCATGGAGCCTGCTTGGGATTCTCTCTTGCCCTCTGCCCCTCCCCTCCTAAAAAAAAGAGAAGGCAGGCTCCAGGTAAAAATCAATACAGCGGAAACAAGACAGTGTTGTTAAATTATGGTGAGACCCAGTTGCCTGGTGGAAGTTCCCAATTCAAGGCTTGCCCTATCCTTGTTTAAAGGGTGATGAGCAAGAGTGGGAGATACGTTGGAGACCAGCAACCCCGCAGAGGGACCTTCTCCTTGATGTTACCAGAGGATGTGGAGGAGAAGGGAAAGGAGAGGTGACAAAGTAACAATTCAGTATTACCGAAAGTCCTTCCCAGTACCCCCTCAAATGATGTCTGTCCCACATGACCTACAGGAGAGAATCTGAATTCCTTACCTCAGAAGAAAAGGCTTTTCAGGTTCTCTCTGGCCTCCCCCACCCATCTTTTAGGCTCCTTCCTTTTCTTAAATTATTTTATTTATTTATTTCTTATTTGTTTTTATTATTATTATTATTTTTTTTAGGCTCCTTCCTACTACATTCTGCCAGGCCCTACAAACTCTGATCATAAGATTGACTTAACCTCCCCATTTACTCTCAACTTATTTATCTGTTTTAAGAATAAGTAAAAAAAGCAATGGCACAATAAATAAATATATAAACACAAATCAAATTTGAACAAGACCATTTAATCTGAGCCCTAATGATTTCTGCCTCTTTTAAAAAAAAAATATTTTATTTATTTATTTGACAGAGAGATCACAAATAGGCAGAGAGGAAGGCAGAGAAAGAAGGGGAAGAAGACTCCCTGCTGAGCAGAGAGCCTGATATGGGACTCGATCCCAGGACCCTGAGATCATGACCTGAGCCGAAGGCAGTGGCTTAACCCTCTGAGCCACCCAGGTGCCCTGATTTCTGCCTCTTGCCCCAGCAGCCTGGCGTAGGGCACTGCTGAGAGGCTCAGTCCCGGCAGCGGCGGAAGAAATCAGCTAAGGTGGGAGAGGCAGTAAGGGGTGCTTGTCCCTGACCTTGGACAGCTGCTGAAACAGCCCAGGGCCACCCCCATGGGGGCACCTCTCACCTGAGGACAGTAACACCTTGATTTGTATCAATTGTTACTTGGCTGGTCTTTCCTGCTGCTCATTGCTGAACTCAATCTTGACAGATTTCCCAAATCCACGTGGAGAAGAAGTAACTAATTTAAAAATACATTAAAAAGAAGATGTAAGAAATCAAATGGTATTCCCCAAAGCATAGACTTTTGCATTAATATATCTTCCGTGTCCCTGTCACATATCTGTAAGTTTGGGGGCTTGTAAAGATGTAGTCATGAAATTGAGTTTACCAGCAACGTCCTCTGCCTAGTTCCTACTTGGCCCTCCAGGGGGTGATGTCAGCTCTGGCCCCCAGTGATGGTGGTGCAGCTCCTTCTGTGTGTCAGCCTTCCTGGTGGCTCACCAGCAGGGGGCACGGGAATGCGGGAGGTATGGCGCATGCAGGTGCATTTGGAATTCCGTGAGGCCCACCCTATAGGAGCACGAGTGCTTGGGGCTGGTGTGGCCTTGGCACTGACCCACCTGTAGGCATGCCGCTGCCTTCCGGGACTGGCCCCTGGTCTGGGTAGAACTCTCTCCCACTCAGCTCTCAGAACTTACTCAGCTGTCTCCTCCTGCAGGAAGCCCTCCTGGGTTCTTCCTGGGCTCAAGGGGCAGGGATCGTCAAGGAGCCTGGCACAGAGGGGTGCTGACCAAAGTTCCCAGCCAGACCCACATGCCCAGCATGGGGTGGAGGGGATGGCAGAAGCACTACAACTCAAAAGAACCAGAGCCGGACAGTAGTTAACGCAGTGAAAACAGATTTTGTTCAGGACCTAATGCAATAGGGAAAGAGACCTCAGAAGAGAATCTGGATTCAGCAAGGACAAATGAAGATTTACAGCCAAGGAACAGAGTAGGGGGAAGTTGGTGGATGGAGACAGGAGAAACATCAGAGGTAGGAGGAGACTCCAGTTAAACAGGATTCTTGCTGAAGGCAAGCCAGCGTGATCAGACTTCATGGTGGCGGTGGGGGTGGGGAAGCGGGGTTGTGGGATCAGGCTGAGGACCATGACCAGATATAGATGGTGGTCAGATACCAAGGGTGGGGATTCTGGCTAAACCAACAAGACAGGATTTTTGTTAAAAGTGGGTGATGTGGGGGCAATCGTTAAGCCTCTGCCTTCAGCTCAGGTCATGATCATGTAGTCCCAGGCTCAAGCCCTGCATCGGGCTCCCTGCTCAGCGGGAAGCCTGCTTCTCCCTCTCTCACTCCCTCTGCTCGTGTTCCATCTCTAGCTGTGTTTCTCTCTGTCAAATAAATAAATAAAATCTCAAAAAAAAAAAAAAAGTGGGCGATGCAGACAGACATGGAAGCTGGAAGTCAGGGCCTAATTGAGATGAGGCCCAGCCTAGAGGTCTGGTTAAGGAAATTGTCCTTGTCACAACACTGTCCCCCTGCTGATCCCCTGCCATCTGACTACAGTCTAGACCCCACTCCTGCCCACATTGCAGGGACCTGGATTCAACCCTCTGCCCCTGCCGAAGGGTCCCCTGTGTCATTTCTGCCTGCACTCCCTTTCAGCCCTCTGCCTGCCCTGCCCTGCCCTGCCCCGGCGGGATGCTAGAATGGACTGGTGTGACAGATGGGGCAGGTATGGCTTCTGGGGCTTGTGGGGCTAAGGTGGGGAGGGGCTCCCTCTGGAAGGACGATGGGCAGAGTCCTTCACAATGGTGTCAAGACCACAGAACCAGGGAATGTTCCCAGACTAATCAGGTTCCCCCCAGAAAGCAGAAATTCCCCATTTCCACAGTTTGACTCTTTCATCTTTGACATGGATTAATTATTTGTGTCCCCCTCCAACTCACCCCTTTCCCATGTTGACACCTAATGTCCAGTGTGATGGCATTAGGAGGTGGGGCTTTTGGGAGACAAAGAGGTCATGGGGGTGGAGCCCTCCATAACAGCATTAGTGCTCTAATAAAAGGGACCCCAGAGAGGTCCCTTGACCCTTCGACTGAATAACGACCCAGCTTCTGGTCCTCTCTCAGGCTTGGCTAAAAGGCCACCTAACCCATGGCTCACAGGCTGCACCTCCTCATTGAGACCCGTGCTCCTCTGTCCCTGGAGGCCCCATGTCCCTTACTGCTGTCTTGCCAGACCTGTCCAGGCTGCATGGTGCAGGAGGAGCTCAAGCCAAGGCTAGCCTGGGAGAGGTTGCGGCTTCCCCTCTGCCCAACCCACCTGCACCAGCCCCTACCCAGCATGCTCCAGGGACAGAGCTGCGACTAGCAGATGAGTTGCTGGCTAGGCTGAGTAGGGACATCCAGTCTGGGTCTCTGTTATTCTTGTTGATCCCGGCAGGCCTTACCCCGGGAAGGGAACCAACCACCCCTCTGCTCTCTCAGACGCAAAAATGGCACCAAACCCCTCTCGGTTCTAGTTACCTCTAACATGGAATCCCAATGACTTGTCTATGTTTATAATTGTTATCTGAGGGCTCACTCTCACTGCCACGCAGAATCACAATTCTGAGTTCTAAGATCCCCAGCGGTAAATTCAGGCAGTCCTAAGCAGCACCTCTGGGTAGGTGCAGCCAGCACCCTAGTGGGATCTGGGCTCCAGTTTGTGCCTTCTGGTCCCCAGTCCTGTTAATCTTTCTTCCCACCCTGTCCTGGCACCTCCCATCAGCTTTCACGTCTCAGTATGCAACCCTGACTCTTGGGGCCTGTTGGGCCAGGGGCCCAAGAGAAGGTTCTGTCTCCTTGCCCTCCCCACCACCTAGATGGCAGGGCCTGAGCTCTTCAGAGAACCCCCAGCATGAGCATGGGGCCCTGCGCTCAGCAGGTGTGCTGCTGTGTGAGGGAACGCAGGCCATCAGGAATTCCTGCTGAGACTAAAGGAAAAGCAGGGATAAGGCTGTTGGCCTCAGAAGGAGTGGGGGCTACCAATGAGGACCTGAGAACCTACAGGAAAGCCAACAGCTGGGACTTGGCCAAGACCATGAGAGTCAGGAAACCCAAGTAGCAGGGCTACCCAGAGCTTGTGGGAACATTGCTGCATGATGCAGTGGAGGGGAGGGAGGAGTCAAGGCTGGAACCTGGGTCTCTGGCTTCCCAGGGTCCCCAGGAAGCGAGGCCCGCCTGGCAGGAGCCCAGCCCTATGGTGGTGTTCACGTTCCATACCTATAGGCACTGGGGCAGCCAATGCCAATCCTGGCGGCTCTGGGCTTTGGCCAGAAGTGTCAAGGCCAGGGGACTTGAGACATGAGAGTCCCAGGCATGACCCAGCTGTTTGGGACAGCCTAGCACTACTTGGAGCTGGCACAAAGATGACCTGGGGCCCAGAAGAGCATGATCTGCAGAGGCTTGACTAGTCAGAGGTGGATGGCAAGTCCCACACCCCTAGCTCCCGATTCGGATCCAGTGGAGAGCTGACCCAGAAGGAAACAGGTCAGGTGAGGTCGTAAGAGTGGGGAATATATTGATTGAACTATAAAATAAGCCAAGATACGAAGGCTCCTATCAAGCAGCTTGATTCCCATAGAATAGAGGGCAGTCTCCCTGAGCATGCTTTGCTTCTGAAGTCACAGGTGTGGGGCAGCGGAGGAGAGTATCTTAGGGGCATGTCCCAAGCCTAACTCTGACCTTGGACATGCCAACTGGGCAGCGGACTGTGGGGCCTTTGTGTGGCCACACCACATGGGTGTCCTGGACAAGCTTTGGAGGACTCTGCCTGTCACACGGCTGGAGGGAGGCAAGGCTCAGAGAGGGGACAAAATAGAGAGGCCCGGAGGTGGCAGTCTCCCTGCTCAGCCTCTGGAGGACAGAGTGAGATGGAGGCCAGAGCCAGCTGAGTGGTGAGAGTCTGGGGGACTCTGTGCCTTTGCAAATCTCTTCAGAGAAGGGAGGGGAAGAAATCAGGTCTTGATTTAGGTATCCAATGGGGACAGGCCAAAAAGAGCTCTGAGGAGAGGCTGGGGTGATGCAGGGTCCCTGCCTGATGAGGGTCGACTCTGTGTGAGCAACCACTCTGACTTGTTCTCTACCCAGCTTTGGGCATTGGATTGTGACTGCAGCGCCAGGGCCCCCCGCCCCTCCACAGTACAGATGGATTTGGCCAATGGGCTATGCCAGCAGGAAGGGTGGGGAGGACAGGGTTGGGGTATTCTCACTCCTCACCACGGTCCCATCTCCTACCGGGGGGACCCCATCTGCACTTCTGTTCTCCCCAGGCTGGACAACATCCTTCCTTTCCACTGCCCCACTCATTTCAGGGCCCAGTGCCAGTCTCTGGGGCCTCTGTCACTGCTGCTCCCCTTTACCTGGCCTCCATTGCTCCCATTAGCTAGCCTATACTCACACCCTCTCATCGGGACTACCTGGGGATAAAGGATGGGGAAGGGGGTCTAGGTTTCCAAAGGACCAGATGGGAGGTGCCATGCGGAAGTAGGCACAGAGAACAACAGCAAACCCCAGCCTCAACTACAGCAGCTGCTGGGCATCTCTCAGGGCCCCCTAATTAGTGCCGTGGAAACCATGGCCTTTGTGTGGGCAGAACTTCTGATTTTTTCCATCTTTTTACAAGAGCCCCTCAATTTTTAAGTGTTATTCATTGTAAAGCATTTTTAAAACACCAGAAGCCAAAGACAATCACTGTGAAGAGCTAGCCTCAGCTGGAGGGTGGGCATCTGATGCTCTGGGCTGGAGAAGGCAAGGTCGTTGGTGGTGGGGCCATGGCTGCTGCATCCCTCTGCAGGACACAGGTCTTCTGTAGGCCTGAGAAGCTCCCCAGCTGGAGGCTGAGGCTTGGGAGGGGAGAAGCTGTTATTTCAGGCAGATTTGAACCTTCCCCGAGCCCGGTCAGGTCGCTGCTCTGTCCTGAAAGTCCCAGGCCGGGCGACGGCATGGGAAACTTAAGAATGTTGGTGCCTGTGGGGTGAGAGCTTGGGAAAGAGCAGGGCTCCACCATTCTTGACTGAGGCTTGCAAGCAGGCTGAAAAGGGCCCGGACCTCTGGGAGGGCAAGAGCTCACCCTCACACCCAGCGGGTTCCCTGGGGGTGGACGCAGACAGGTCTGGGGGAGGACTGCAGGTGGACTCTTGTGCCAGGGGCCTCACCTTCTCACAGCTCCTACAGTCACAGGTCACTTGTACCTCCCTCTGCTTGGAGGACCCTTCTCTTCCCAGAGGCTGGCCCTCCCCATCATCCTGATACAGGTCCCTGCAGGTGACGCTTCAACCAGAGGCCCTATTGCATTCATTCGGTTTCCGCAGCCCACTGCCCCTCAGTCTTCATCCTCATCCGTTCTGGGTAAAACCGTCACATTTAGCAGCGCTGGTCCCGCAAGCAGGCCTGGTGAGCAGTGGACACCCAGTCCTGCTTGCTCGTCACCTGCAAGGGATCACCCCTGACTCTCTGGTATCATGGCAGGCGGACTGGAGAGATGCCTCCACAAGGCCCCTCCATAGGTCATTGCCTACCCTTGGAGAGGGTTCCAAGGCCCGGGGTGGGTCTACCTCAGGTCTGGCACTCAGTAGGCACTCCCTGCATCTTAGTTGAATTAGAAATTCTGATTAGGCTTGGGAAGGGCCTTGGCTTGTAGAGGAGGGATCTCATGGGGACAATCAAGGGGGTAGACAGGGTTGGGTGTCCAGGGGTTGGGGCCAAGATCTCGGGGTAAGGGGGCACTGGGGTCTTCAAAGGAGGGTCCAGGGTCTCGGAGCTCGGGGCGATGGGGCATTCGGGGGTGGAGTCAGTGTTTCTGGTCGAATCAGGGAACGCTGGGGTTCCCAGAGGTGGAGTTCGGGGTTTCGGGTCAGAGTAGGGAGCTCTGGGGTTCCCAGTGGAGTAGGGGTCTTGGGGTATCGGGTCAGGGCAGGGGGGGTGGAGTGTCCAGGGGTGGAGTCTGGGTCTCCGGTCAGAGCAAGGGGGGCTGGGGTTCCCAAGGGAGGAGTCTCCGGTCAGAGCAGGGGGGCGTTGGGGTTCCCAGGGGAGGAGTCGGGGTCTCGGGCCGGGCAGAAGACTCTGAAATTCCCAGGAGGAGGGGCACCAGGGTTCCGACGGGTCGGGCCTGGACGCAAGACCCAGAGGGTTCTCCCTCGCACGAGGGTCGCTTCTTTTCCCTCCACGCACGCCCCCTCCGGGAGCCGCGCTGGATCCCGCGTGACCGGAAGTGGCCCCCCGTGGGCGCGGGCGGGGCGGGGCTCGGCGGCGGCACTTCCGGTGCCCACGCGCCGCCGCCGCGCAGCTCCGGGGCCGTCACTTTGTGTAGAGCTGGGCGCGCAGGCCCGGCCCGGCCCCGGCGTCCGGCGGCGGCTCGGCCGGCCCCGCGCGCGCGCGGTGAGTGGGCGGCAGGTGCGGGCGGCGGGCTCGGGGCTCCGGGCCGAGTCGGACCGCCCCTCCACGCCGGCGCGGGAGGCCGCAGGGAGGCCGCGGGGCGGACCGGGCCCGGCCTCGGCCTGGCGGGGCCGGAGCAGCGCCGGAGCGGCGCCCTGGTGGGGCATTCGGCGGCCGTGCCCACGGCGCGGCCAGCGGACCCTCCGCCCCATCCCGCGCGAAGGGGGTTGGGCTCCGACCCCCGGGGCGGGCGGAGGGCGGCCGCGCGGAGCAGGCGGCTGAGGAGGACACGCGCGAGTTCTCGGGAGGTCCCTGCCTCTGGCTAGGCCGGAGGGACGGGGTTTGGGCCGCGGCTGCCCCCGGGGACACACCCATCCACAAAGGGCTGTCACCGCCGCGGCCTCTGCGGGAGACCCAAGCCCGATAGCTTGCCCCCTGGAAGGATGGAAGTGGCTTGACTGGGCGTTCCCCCTCTCCCCCCGGGAGTTTGCTTAGTGACCTTGGGGGCCTTGTCTGGGTCCTCTCTCTCTGCCAGTGGAAGCTCTGGTGGGCTGCTGTGCCACCTTCTACTGCTGGTAGTCCGTAGAGGAACCCATTCCTGGCGTTGGGCAGGGTCTGCGCTGCCCCATGTGGCCACAGAGGCGGGAAAGGGGCGGGCCTTCAGTAGAGGACTAGGTGGATAGGGAGAAAGAAAGGTGTGCTGGAGGATCAGGTCGCTGGCAGCATCTGTGAGAGGAGACCTTGGTTCTTAATTTGAATCAACAAGTGTTGGCAGGTCTGGGGAGCCCGCCACCATGGTGAGGGGATGGCCTGGGGGAGCTGGGATGGCCCGACGGATACAGCTGCACCAGGAGTAAATCCTGGGTGGTAGGACAGCCCAATCCATAGACACACAGTGAAGATCCTAGTAGTCAAGGAGGGAAGGCTTCTTGGAGGAGACAAAAACCTGGAAGGCCTTGAATAACAGGTGTGGGAGGGAACAGACCTAGATATATGTGCACCCACACATTGCTCCCTCTCTATGTAGGTTCCTTGAATTCGGGACTTTTGTGGAGAGTTTCTAATAGTTTTCAAAGTTTTTTTTCTATTCTTGTGGTCCTCCCTTCTCTCCATGAAGGGTATCTTGTCATCCTCAGCTGTAAGTGTCAGCAGTGCTGTATCCTAGGGTGCAGGGCCCCAGGGAGAAATAAGGGTCTGGGATGATGTGGTGGTTTATGTTGGTGATACTGCTTACCTGATCCTCTGTGACTTCTGGCCTGGAACTAGATGCCTGGAAGTGGGCAGAGTGTCAGTGGGCTCATAGGCTGGGAAGAGAAGAAAGGAAAGTTGTGGGTCTGGGGCAGGAAGGAGGCACCTAGTGCTTGAATGACTGAAGTCTGTTTTCCAGAATGATTCTGTTCTGGATTCTGGGTTGGGATATGGAGGGAGGGTGTCTGGCTGCAGTAGGCCACAGTTCCATCTGCAGGGTGACTGCTCACTTCCCATAGCTGCTGAGCTCTTCCCTGCTCTGGTCACCATCAGGTGCATTTTTGGGGAGCAGGGACTTCAGGCCCCAGGCTCTTTGAAGACAGAGACTCAGTGCTTCTGGCATGGGGTCCGTTTGTAAGGACCGGGAAGAGTGGTTAGCCTGTTCTGGAATGTGGCCGTGGGCCCAGAATATTGAGGTGTTTTGTTTGGTTTTAGTGAGTTCTGTTCCCAGTGTGGGGCTTGAACCCACAACGTGGAGATCAAGAGTCGCATGCTTTACTGAGCCCACCAGGCACCCCTGAGTTTTTAAAAATCTCATGTTCTTCACATTGATTACAGACTCTAGAGTCACTTCCTTAATAAATATTTGAGTGTTAGCTCTGTGTCTGACATGGGGAGATTCAGGGATGAGCGAAAAGAACTTTCGCCTTCCTGCAGTTGATTGTGTGTTTGGAGAGACAGGCAGTAAGAAGACAATTACATAAATATATAAAAGTGAGGTGCTGTGAGGGCCGAGTTCAGGGAACTGGGTCAAACGGGCCTGGGAGGTTACCCACAGAGGATCAGAGAAGATGAGGGGAAGCAAGTTCCAGGGAAAGGGAATAGCATAGGCAAAGGTCCAGGACCTTTGGGACCTGCACAGGGTCCAAGCACAGGGCCCCTTTATTCCATTCTGTTGTGAGTGGGTCCTTGGATACAGCAGATCTGCCTGTGGGAGTCTGCTCTGGATGGTGGCCAGGCAGGAGGTGGCTTCACTGGGCTTGGTGTGGTGTCTGGGTTCAGCCTGGATTTGTAGCCTGAGGCCTGGGTGAGGAAAACCCTCCGCTGGATCCTGAGGTGGGTGGTGGTTAGGAAACCTTTGCTGAACATTCTCAGTGCCCTGAGTGCTGGGTAGGGCTGCTGCGTCTTCCTGGAGGTGGCTAGAGTAGCGCTTGGCACAAGTGTCTCTACACTTTGGCACCTTTATATGGCCAAAGAGATATAGAAGCCAAGAACCATAGATTTTGGGGAGAGGGTGGAGCCTGGGGTGACCCACCTAGGCATAGCTCTTCCCCTATGACGTTGTGTTTAGTGACTGTGAAGTCGCAATCCCATCAGCTAGAGGGAAGTGTGAGGGGTGGGACAGAGGTGGCGTCTGGGTACCCATGCATTCCAGCCCCTGGACCTGGGCCTTGTCTCCAGGAGACCTTCATGAATGCTCCAAGTTCCTGGCTTTTATTTATTTTATTTTATTTTAAATTTATTTTTATTTTATTTTTTAAGATTTTATTTATTTATTTGACAGAGAGAAACACAGCTAGAGAGGGAACACACGCAAAGGGACTGAGAGGGAGAAGCAGGCCCCCCGCGGAGCAGGAAGCCCGATGTGGGGCTCGATCCTGGGTCTCCAATTGCATGAGCCGAAAGCAGTTGCTTTAACCAACTGAGCCACCCAGGCGCCCCTCCAAGTTCCTAGCTTAAAGTGTGGATTTAAAGCAGCTGCTTGGAGTTGTTCAAAAAAGGAGCCTTGGACTTGTCAAAACTGTGATCCTATCCTGCCCTTGGGCCCATAGCCTCCTGTCCATCAGGTCCACAGCTCTTGGTTTTGGGGAGGTGGCTGCATCTCTGCCTACCACCTGGGCTGAGCCAGCTGTGATGGGGGCATGAGGAGGACCCTGTAAGCCACTGGGGCATTGAGGGTTCTCTCCTGGGATTCTCTGATCCTTAAACTTGAAGAGATGTCACAGGGCGTTTTAGATCGTCTTTGCTAGTCCAGCGATGAACCAGGTCTCCGTGATCTGTTGAACTTTTTCCAGATGCTCTGGACGGAGTGAGGGGCAAGGGAGACGCAGCGGGTAACCCATACAGGACCTCTGCTGTGCCGCCTCTGGCAGGAGGGAACCTGACCTGATGGCCTTCCCGGCAGTGGTGAATGAGCCCACTGGTCTCATTGCACTCCTGCTTATGTCCAGGCCTCTCCTCCCACACCTCTGCTGGCACAGTGTGGGTGCTGAGAGCTGGGTGAGCATTTTCCCTTGTATGTCAGGTGGGCTGTTCCTCCCAGGCTGCACTCAGCCCTTTTAGCCCAAATGTGGGCCACTCTCGGCCAAGTTGCCTGGACTCCCTGCTTCTCATGGCCCCTGATGCTAAAGACCTGGGCGAAATCCCTGATTTACTCCAAGAAAGCACAGCAGTTCATATCCAGCACATAACTGCTAGCAAGGAAGAGCTGAGGTCACATAATGAGGTCATGGAGAGGGGCTCTATGGTTAGTTTTTCTGGGTACAGAATGTCCCAGTTGTGCCATGTGAGATCATGGACAGAGCCCCCGTCCTCCCTCAACTCTGGTGCCGTTACCATCTAATGGGGGAGGTGAAGCCCGCCTCCCACGGGTTGGTGTGAAGCTCGAGCAATGCATGTGAGTGTGCAGTGGGTGGCTTGTCACCGCCGCCCATCTGTGTTTCAGGCCGAGCTGAGGGTGTCCTCCGGGGAAGATGGCAGCCCTGCACTCAACTCCAGACTCACCAGCCACACAGCTGGCGAAGGCAGAGGATGGGCTGGAATGTGGTCCTGCTCAGGAGGAAGAAGAGGAAGAGGAAAAGGGGGAAGAGGTAGAGATAGAGGAGGAGGAGGAAAAGATCATAGTGGAAGAAAGGGAGGATAAGGAGGTGGTGGAGGAAGATGAGGAGGGGGAGCAGGCCGGGCTCTTGGACCAGGTGGAGGTGGAGCTGGAGGAGGATGAGGACGTGGAAGAGGTGGTGGCTGAGGAGAAGAGGCTGACCTTGGGGACCCAGGAGTGCCTCAGCCGTGGCGGTGATACCAAGTCCCCAGTTCTTCAGGAAAAGGGTAAGAAAAAGGAACCGGTTCCTGGGGGAGGAGGCAGTGGGGGCTGGGGAGGACAGGCCGGGGCAGGGTGGAGCTGGAACACCACCGTGCAGGTTTTGAAACGGAGGGGCAAGGAGCTCCTGACCTGGCTTGCTGTCCGGGCCAAGGGGACGGTCGCAGCGAGGCCCCTAAGAGATCCTCCCCTCAGCCTGGCAGGCCACCCAGGTTCCAGCCACACCCAGGGATGAGGACCTGGAGGAGGAGGAGGAAGAGGAAGAAGAGGAAGAGGAGGAGGAAGAAGAGGAGGAGGAGGAGGATGATTCCCTGACAGCTGGGTCTCAGGTGAGCTGCTCTCTCTTTGGAGCTCAGTTAACCAGGGAGGGTATCTGAGAGGGGGGGCTTGGCACCTGCTGTTTTGGGGACCCCTGTGGGCAAAGCAGAGGCTCTGTGGTCCACAGGGCAAATCCAGGCTATGAGCAGAGATGGGGCAGCAAGAAGCGACTGGGGGTCTCTAGCCCCAAGCCCACCGGCTGTGGTTCTACTCTCCTGGGGTCCGACCCTTCCCAGGCCATCCTGTTCTGAGGATGTTGACTGCCCCTTACTGGCTGCACTGTGGCCTGTTACCTGGAGGGCCTGTCACCTGTCTGGGCTCGGGTTTCCTGCTGAGCATAATCAGGCTGGGCGCTGGCGCCCACAGTTGGTTGAGTTGATACGCCCAAGCGTGGGTCCTTACGTGGCTGATGTGACCACTGGCTTAAGCTGGACAATGAGGGGATGAGGACTCAGCCTCCCTGCACGGCCATGGACTTGAGCTTTCCTGTCTCCTGACTTTAGTGTGAGTTGTGGCCCTGGGTCCCACACGCTGAGTGTTTGCCCTGTCTGAGCCTGGGTTCCTAATCTCTGAATGGAAATGGGGTTCAGGGCTGCTGCCAGGCTTGGTCACCTTGAGTCCTGTTGGGCCTTCACAGGCCTGTCACTGATGATGTCGGGCTGTGTCCCCACGAGCTCCGTGTTGCAGGACCACGGTCAGCTCTTCTTGAAGCAACTTTCTGTTGCTCGTCTTCTAGGGGCTCTCCTGGCTCTCTCTGAGGACAGCCCAGGGCAGTGGCCGAGACTCTGTTTTCCAGGGGCTGGTGACCTTTGAAGATGTGGCTGTGTACTTCTCCTTGGAGGAATGGGAAAGGCTGGATGCAGACCAGCGGGACCTTTACAAGGATGTCATGCAGGAAAACTATGGGATCCTGGTGTCCTTGGGTAAGCAGGGAGCCTTTGTGGTGTGATGGCTGCCAGCAGCCTAGCCATTTGAGAGAGCGGCTTCTGAAGCCCCAGGGTCTAGGGAAGGGGGTCCTGGAGCCAGCCCAGCTCACCTCTTGGGGAGTCCTAGGGCACCAGGTATCCACTGTGGCCCAGCAATGCCACGAGTGGGTGGATGTGTTCTGGGAGCCAGCTGGCATATCGGGGATGGCACTCTGTGGGCTAGGGCAGGGCCTGCCCCGTGCAGCCCTGCAAGCTGCCAGCTGTTTTTCTCCTGGCCAGGGTACCCGATCCCCAAGCCGGATCTGATCTTCCGGCTGGAGCAAGGGGAGGAGCCCTGGGTCCCAGATAGCCCCCGTCCTGAGGAAGGAGACATTGTTACTGGCGTCTACACAGGTGAGTAGGAGACAGACTCTTGTGGGGTTTCTGCTGACACAGCTCCTTGGAGCTTTGCCACACTTTGGCCTTGACCTCAGCTCTGTGCCATGGCTTTGGTGCTGGTGGTTTGGGATGTGGAGTGGGCTGCGTGTGGACAGGGAGGCCACCATGGGCTAACCTCTGCCTTTGTGGGTTGGCCTCTCTTGATTCTAGCCCACGGAAGTCCAAGACTGGTGAATTCTTAGGGAACCTACAGGTTTCTCTTAGGAGCCTTGGAAAATGTCCCTGTCCCTGCCTTGGAGCTTCTGCTTATTTTTTGTGTTTTGTAAGTGAGGGCCGTTTATAAAGTGTTTGGCTCAGAGAAAGTAAGTGCAGGAGCTGGGCAGACTCGGCTGAGAGTGCCAGAGCCCACCTTTCTGTTTTCCCACACTTGAACCGATCCTGGGCTTCTCTGCCCACTAGGCTGCCTCTGAACAAAGGGTCTGGGGGGCCAGCCTTGACTTGGGTGTGCAGCTTTGCCCCTTCCAGAGAGGAGGTTTTGGAGGGAAGTGTTCAGGGCATGTTCAGGGTGGCAGATTTCTCCACAATCTGCCCATGTGGCTGAGTGTTTCTCCAACCCTCTGAGCTTTGCTTTGCTCGTGTGGAGAATAAAGAATTTGACCGCAATCTGTAATTTCCAAGCTGAGGACACGGGACTGTTAGTTCGGTGCTTCCCAAGGTCTGTGAGTCTGGCTCAGGGTGTGAGAGAGATTGTGGATGGTGTGTCCACCTTTGGGCTCGAGTGACGTCCCCCCAGTGAGGGCCGCTGGGTGGCTCATGCCAGTCACGTGCCTGGATAGACTCAGAGCAGCTCGCAGACTTGTTTTAAAATAAAAATGCAGAAAAACATAGAGCACGTTACCGTGCCTGCAGGGGACTTTGCAAAGTGTTTTCCGATTTACTCTGTATCCTCACGACAAGCCTGTGCTATAACAGGATCCGGGACCATTAGACCTCGCAGATGAGGACGCTGACTTTGAAAGTGGTGATGACATACCTTGCCCAAAGTGGGCTCAGCCCCAGGGCTCGCTTGCCGTGGTGTTGCAGATGGCCTTCCCACCCCGGCTCTCCAAGTGCCAGGGGGCCCTCTCTGGGAATCATTCCTGGGCTTTGGACTTGGGTGGGCTCTGGCTGGTGAGACCATCGCAGCTGCTTCTGGGACGAGTCTGGGACGGAGGGGATGTTTCTCAGGGGGTCTCAGTGGGAGGTGGGCCCTGTTTATTGGCAGAGCTCAGAAAAGCCACCTGCAGATAAAGGGGCTATAGGCTTGCCTTGGCCAGTCTCTCATCATGTGGGCTAGATGTGCCCCATTCCCCATGCTTCTTGGAGGGTCGCAGGGTATAGACTTTTGCAGGCTCCAGTGTGGGTTGTCCCTATGGTGTGACCTGTGCTCCTGGGTCGGGTTCAGCAGCACCCTGAAGAGGCAGAGTTTCCAGATTTCTAGACTGTAGTCTGGCGAGACACAAGTGTTTTCCTCTCTTATGCTTCTTGAGGAATTGGGCCAAAAAGTTTGGACTCTGCCCAGATTCTCCCCCTCAGACACCCTATCCTGTCTGCTATGCCGACCCGAAGTCCCTGGCTCTGCCCTTCTAGCTCTGTGTTTGGGCCCCCACCCCCCATCCCAAGGCCACCAACTCCAGCTCACTGTGCTTGCTCTCCTCACTTCTCCTGACCCCACCCCCTTTCATGCTAGCTTGGCTAGCAGTGCTTTGCCCCGTTTGCGAAAGCCCCATGTAGTCACCTGCCAGGCCCCTGCCAGTGGTGGGACCCCATTTCCTGCCCACAGCTGCACTGCAGCAGGGTCGCGGCTGGAGTAAAGCATGCCTGCTGGCTGACCACATGTCTCCTGAGGATGCCGCCAGCACCTTGGCCCAGGGGGCCGGCCTCGTGTCCTTGTTGGGTTAGCTTTCTGCTCTCTGAGGTGGACCCTCTTGGTCCCTGGTTTCTCAGCTGCCTTTCTAGCTGCTTCTGCACCTGCCCTCGCTTATTCCTGAGACCAGGACAGTCCTGCATCCTCTTCTGTTGTCTCCAGGAGACCGGGCCCAGAGCTTATGTCGTCGCTGCCCATCCTCAGCTTCTTTCTCCAGCCCTCACCTTGTCTCCAGCCCTACCTTGTCTGCTTGTCCTGTCCACCCACTTCTCTGATGGGGATTTCAGGGTGAACCTGAACTTGAAGAGGCTGCTTCTACTGCAGTCCCCTCGCAGCACCCTTGGCACTTGAGTGGGCCTGGCTGCATGCCTGATTAGTCCTTATTGCTCTGCCTTCCCTGCCCCACCCCTGTCCCGGGCTTCCATGTGGCCAGGAGGCCTGTGGCCACAGGTGTTTCCGAGCTACCTCTGCCTTTGCCTCCAGTAGCTTCTTTGTACACTTGGCACAGTCTGGGCCTTGCTATGGCCATGAGGCTGCTGCCCCTCCAGGCTTATCTCCACCTTTGGCTCTTCATGCTCGGCCCCACAGACAACCTTTCTTTTCAAGTCTGCCTCAGGGCCTTTGTGCCTACTCTTTCCCCTGTCAGGAGTGCCTTTCATGTGGCTGGCTTGGCTGTTAGGACCCGACTCGATCACATGCTCCCTAAGCACACAGACTCCAGGAGCACGCCCTCCCACATTACTCCAGGACATTCCCTGCATTTCCAGCAAATAGCGCTGTCTGAAATGGTCCTGCCTAGATGTTTGCTTCCTCGGTTCCTGTCTGCTGTCACTGGCCACCTCCGTAAGAGCTGGCACTGGGTATTGTCTACCCCATGCTGTCTCCATGGTGCCCGGCACGGGCCTCACAGCCAGCAGGGCCAGCGGCTGATCCCCTCCCCCCTGCCCTTGGCTGCTATTCTTGTTCCTCGTGTGAAAGTGAAGGACGGAAGAGAAACACGGCATGCAGGGTGACACCTGCTTAAAGACAGCCCAGGAAAGGAGAGAGAAAATCTAAGAGCAGTAAGAGGTAAAACACTAAGGTGAAGAATCTCAGGGTGAGTGAGCACAGTCAACGGTTCTGGAGAGGAGAAGGTCAGGAGGCAGGTCCTGGCCGAGCCTGCAGGTGGTCTTTACCTCACACAGCCTGTGAGTGCCTAGGCTGGGCACCTGGGCTGGGCCTATCTGCCCACAGGAGAACTGGGGTCAGGGGAATAGTAGTCCCTAGCGTGGGCCCTCCCTACCTTTGCCACACCCCTGAGGGCACCCTGGGTGTCACTGAATCCCCCTTGTTTGTCTGAGCCGGGAGAAGTCACTTGGGACTTGCCTCTGACCCCTGGGCGTGGTGTAGGCAGAAGGGGAAGGAGCCAGGAAGCATTCTAAGTGAGGAAGGGCCAGGCCTTAGGCTCCTGTTCATAGCTGGTCCTTGGTATTATAATTGTACAAAGGAGAAGACCGAGGCCAGAGAGGTTGCCGGCCAGTGATGGGTGGCGAGCCTGTGCTCATGGGAGGACAGAGCCCAGAACAGAGACCTGACCCTGTCAGGAGCTGCTGCCTCGCCCACACTGGAGTATAGGCCCGGTACCAAACTCCTGCTCAGGGGGAAGGAAGGGCAGCTGGCCAGCAACCTGGAGGCAGAAGCCCACCTGCAACTTGGGGCGCGCCAGCCCTGTCCATGTCCTCACCTTGTAACTGTTCCTCGGCAGGGGGGGTGGGGAGGTTCTCCGCAGTTGCACCTGGTGTCTCCCAGCCTGGGTGGCGGAGTCGGGCACAGGTATCACAGGCCCCTAGCAGAGATGGGTTTAGTCAGAGCCAGCTCACCGTGGGGCCCAGGTCAGGTTGGCCTGGGGCAGGGCTCTGGGTTCCCGGACAGGGACCGAGATTACTCGGGGGTGGGAGTCGTAGAAAACCGTGGCACAGTTCTCAGTGCATCATGTGTCCCTCGTGCTGGGCAGATGGAGGTGCCCTAGGTGTGTGGCTCCAAGGCCCTGTGATTAGCACCTGAATGGGGCACTTAGGTGCCTCGGGGGCTCTCCTGACAAGGCCACTGGTCGGACCCTGGGATTGTCATCGGGCCTCAGAGCGCTGGTTCCAGCCTAGCTAATCATCACCCAGGAACATAGTCCTTCATAGTCCTTGGGAGCAAATGTCTCAGGGAGATGAGACAGCAGCTCCCACTTCTCTACCTTATCTATCCCTGTCAGTACTGGAAGAAGCAACCATGTTTGACCCTATAGACCACTGTTACAAAATAGTCCCCCTACCCACCTTGTAGAAGCATTCTCTACCCTGGCTCTTGTCTTACAAGTAGGCGGGAAAGTGCTCACTTGGATTCCAGCAAATTCCCTGGGAACCTGGAGTCACCCTTCCATTGGACACCACCACTCCAGGGTCCCACCTCCAGACTCTGACCCACTTTGGTGACAGAAAGATAAGAGAAAGGGAACACAACCCGGCCTCAGGGCAGGCTGTTCTTCCCCCTCCCTCTCTGGTGGCCCTGCTCCTCCTGGCGATCTTGGGATGCAGCCGGCTGTGACTGCTCAGGGACACAGCTGCCCTTACTGCTCCTCATTTGATGTCCTTGGTGCTCTCCACCACCTTGCCGTGTGTTTGGTGTTCTTTCATTCCTGGGCAAGTGGCTGTGCCGGCTATGTTGCTCCCCTCTGCAGGAAAGGGCTCACCTTCCCCGGCGTGCATGGGGGCTTTCTGCTGCTCCTAGACCCCAAGGAAGAGGTGTTGTGGGTGAGTCAACAGTTTTCAGTGGCTGAGGTGGACTGTGGAAGGGCCCTCATTTAGTCTGCCTGTCCACTTTGTTGTATCCAGCAGGTGCTGGCCCTGGCCTAGGTCCTGGGGTGCACACTAACCGCACTGAGATATTGAACTTGTTGCTCAGCTTGAATTCCCCCTGCCTTGGCAAGTCTCTGATTCAGACTACTCACTAGAGTCACGTGGTAAAATTCTTTTTGAGACTCATGGGAAGAATTCCCAGCTGATCTGAGTACCTGCTGAGTTGTCTGCCCCTCTGGCATCCCCTCTCATCTCATGAGGGTGCTCCAGCCTTCCTAGGGAGGAGCTGGGCCTTTTCTGTGCTGTGCCAGGGGCCAGCCACTTTATGTCACCCACTCATGGTCCTGGGTGACAGCTGGAGGTTAACTGAGCGTAGTTCAGGAAACTTTATCTCTTATTTTAATGCTCCTTTTTACTGAAACAGTGTAATACTAACTGTAGAAAACTTGAAGCTATTGCAATTATGGAAAAATAAAATAACCTTAATCTGTATGCCTTTAAATGATGCGTGGTTTTTTTCACAGCTGCAATTATGCCTGAACAGTTTTCTGTCTGGCTTTATTTCACCCCTCGCTGTGCTGTGTTTTCCCATGTGACCCTAGCACCATACATGTAGAGTGCCATACAGAATCCAGGACAAGGACTGAGCCAGGGTGGGTAGCTCTCCTGGGCTCCGACCTTCCCTCGGGGGCAGGACTCAGTGCTCCAGACTCATCCAGCCAGGTGATGCCTGACACTGGCCACAGTTTTGGTGGTGGATGCAGGTGGGGTGAAGAGGGGATTCATACCCTTCAGAGCTTGAACCTTCCAGTTGCTAAGATTCTGGGGTGGGCAACAGCATGGTGTGCAGCCACTGTGGACACACCCAGGGCAGAAAGTAGGCACACAGGTGTTTTGGGACACTTGGGCCCACCACGGGTCAAGCGTTCTCCCCTTCTCTTCCTTTGAGACTCAGTGCCTGCCCCTCAAACAGTAGTTCTCTCCTGAGTGTGATGGCAGGCACATCAGCACTCCATTTTCTAAACTAGAAAACCCTACAGGCTGACTCCATATCCACACTGCCCTGAAGGGAGAGGTCGGTTTGGTGGAGGAGGTAAAGAACTGTAGGACCTTGGTGGTGGGGAGATGGTTGTGGGGGGTGCCCTTGGCCTTCTGGGATAGGAAGGTGCTTGCAGTTCACCCAGTCTTAGCCAGCTTGGGACCGTTTCCCAAATGCACAGCCACTTGGAAAAAGCCAAGCTTTGGGTGGCTTACAGGGAAGCTTGGGCTGTGCCTGAATTGTTGCTGGATGCTGTTAGGATGAATGCAGGCAGCTAGGGCCCAACGGCCCCTCTAGGTCTCCTTGGCTCAAGGCACCCTTGTCCAGTTCTACTCCCAGAGTAGGAGGGAGACCCACATCTGCTGGCTAGCCTGAGGCTGGTGGAGAAGAACTCCAAAGGGAGGGATACTGAGCAAAGCCTAGGTGCTTAAAAAGGGAGGTCCTCAGCCTCAGGGCCCTGGGGACTGTGCTGACCCTGTAGCCTTGCTGGCCTTGGACCAAGCAGGGGGGTGGGGTGGGGGTGGTGGAGTGTTCTGGAAGACAAGGGTTTTGGGGAGAACAGCTCAGGGGTCTCTTTTTTTTCTGTGTACAAGACTCCTGTTGTGGGCTTAGCCCCTGGTCTCCCAGGAACCTACAGGCAGGGTGACCAACTTTGTAGAGCGTTCCTCCTCCTCAGCAGGGTGGCGAGGCCTGGAGGTCTGGAAGAGGAATTAATGAGTTGATGCCATCCGAGGACAAGTCCAAGCAGTAACCTTGGCCTCCCCTAGGAGGAACACCCACAGGCACATTTCTTCTGTCTGCAATGCCCCTTCTGAGGGAGGCAGTGGCTCTACTGCCCCAGGGGTGCTGGAAGGGGCACAGCCTTCTCCCTTGGTGGAATGGACAGGCACCCTGTCCAGAGACTGGGGATGGAGGCTCGGTGTTGGGGGAGCTGGAAGCTCCGGGTCTGTGCAAGTGTGGTTTCTCTAGGGAGGAGCCTGGAAGGGGTGCCGCGGCCTCCTCTCACCACTCTCCTCTGGACTTCCTTTGTCGCCTTCAGGGGCCTGGTTCTGGACCGACGACCTGGACGACCATGAGGAGGAGGAGGACGAGGACTTCCTGGCGGAGGTGGCCGAGGAAGAGAACGAGCCTCCAGGGCTCTGGTCAGCAGCGTACGGCGTGGGGGACGTTCCTGGGACATGGGGCCCTGATGACTCGGATTCAGCGCAGACTACGGAGGGGTGGGGTCCCGACGCGGGGGCCCTCGGGGTCCTGGCGGAGGGGTCGGAGGCAAAGCCCTTCCTGCCGGGCCGGGAGCCTGGCGCGAACCTGCTGGCGCCCTGGGCATTCCCTGCCTCTGTGGCTGTTCCGGCTGGGAGGCCTGAGACCACGTGCGACGTGTGCGGCAAAGTGTTCCCGCACCGGTCCCGGCTGGCCAAGCACCAGCGTTACCACGCGGCCGTCAAGCCCTTCGGCTGCGATGAGTGCGGTAAGGGCTTCGTGTACCGCTCGCATCTGGCCATCCACCAGCGCACACACACCGGAGAGAAGCCGTTTCCATGCCCGGACTGCGGCAAGCGCTTCGTCTACAAGTCGCACCTGGTCACGCACCGGCGCATCCACACCGGCGAGCGGCCCTACCGCTGCGCCTTCTGCGGTGCGGGCTTCGGGCGCCGCTCCTACCTGGTCACGCACCAGCGCACGCACACGGGCGAGCGGCCCTACCCGTGCCCGCACTGCGGCCGCAGCTTCAGCCAGAGCTCGGCGCTCGCGCGACACCAGGCTGTGCACACCGCCGACCGACCGCACTGCTGCCCTGACTGCGGCCAGGCCTTCCGCCTGCGCGCCGACTTCCAGCGACACCGGCGCGGCGGCACTTGCGCGGAACCTGGCGGCGATGGCCCTCGGCGGGACCCCTGCGACACAGTGCCCGCGGCGGGGCCCGAGGAGGCCGAGGCCGGGCCGGAGGAGGTCGAGGCCGGCGAGGCGGATGGAGAAAACGAGGTCGAGGCGAGAGAGGAAGACGCGGCGGCGGCAGCAGCGCCGCCGCCCATCCCCGGGAGCAAGGAGAACCCCGAGCCGGACAGGCGGTTCCTCGAGCTGGGCAACGGCCTGGGGGAGGGCGAAGGCCCTTCTTCGCACCCACTCGGCTTCCACTTTCCCGTGCACCCCAAGTCCTGGCTCCACCCGGATGGCTTCCCGATCCTGGGCCTCCCGAACTTCGGGGAGCGGCTGCCGGCCGACGGGCGCCCCCTGTCGGGACCCCTAGGTGGCCGGCTCACCCTGGTGGAGGGCGCCGGGCTAGCCTGCGACCCTTTCGGCGGCGGGCCGGGGAGCGGGGGTGGCGGCGGGCTGCGCGCGTTCGCGCCAGCCGTCGGGGGGCTGCTGGCAGAGCCGGCGCCTGCCACGCTGGCAGAGGAGGAGAGCCCGTGGATCTGCTCCGACTGTGGCAAGACGTTCGGGCGCCGTGCGGCGCTGGCCAAGCATCAGCGCTACCACGCGGGCGAGCGACCGCACCGCTGCGCGGACTGCGGCAAGAGCTTCGTGTACGGCTCGCACCTGGCGCGCCACCGCCGCACGCACACGGGCGAGCGGCCCTTCCCGTGCCCCGAGTGCGGCGCGCGCTTCGCCCGCGGCTCGCACCTGGCGGCGCACGTGCGGGGCCACACTGGCGAGAAGCCCTTCGTGTGTGGCGTGTGTGGCGCGGGCTTCAGCCGGCGCGCGCACTTGACGGCGCACGGACGCGCGCACACGGGCGAGCGGCCGTACGCATGCGGCGAGTGCGGCCGCCGCTTCGGCCAGAGCGCGGCGCTGACGCGGCACCAATGGGCGCACGCCGAGGAGAAGCCACACCGCTGCCCCGACTGCGGCAAGGGCTTTGGGCACAGCTCGGACTTCAAGAGGCATCGGCGCACGCACACCGGCGAGAAGCCCTTCCGCTGCACGGACTGCGGCCGCGGCTTCGCGCAGCGTTCCAACCTGGCCAAGCACCGGCGCGGCCACACCGGCGAGCGGCCCTTCCCGTGCCCCGAATGCGGCAAGCGCTTCTCGCAGCGCTCGGTGCTAGTCACGCATCAGCGCACGCACACGGGCGAGCGGCCCTACGCCTGCGCCAACTGCGGCCGCCGCTTCTCGCAGAGCTCGCACCTGCTCACCCACATGAAGACGCACCGCGGCGCGGCCGGCGCGGCAACTGCGGCCCCCGCGTCCAAGGCCGAGGCTCCTGCCAAGGGGCCGCCCGGCGCGGGCAGCGGGCCTGGAGAGCGCGGCAGCACCCTGCTGGAGTTCGCAGGCGGAACGAGCTTCGGCTCTGAGCCCACCGCCACCTTCGCGGGGCCCTCGGGCGCCTACGAGGAGAGCATCCTGTGATGGCCCGAGGCCAACGGAGGCGCAGCCCGCTGGGCCGCTGGCCCCTTGCTCCTCTAGCCTAGGGGTGCTGAGGGCCCCAGTCCTGGTGCGGTGCCTTCCCCTCAGCACTCCGTGCACCGCATGCCCCCCGCTCCTCCCGGCCTTGGGCGCCCCTTCTGCCCGGCCCCGGGAAACCGGGCCGCCGAGCTCATCCGGCTGTGCAGGGGGCACGTGGGGAGAGGAGACCCGCGCGAGGAGGAGGCGAGGGCAGGGGGCGGCCACCCCCACCAAGACTGCGGCATCCCTGTGGCTGTGCTGTGGAGGCATGCTGTAGGGAAGGCAGGCGAGGTTATTTATTTCACTCAGATTCCGATTTGGGTGGCCTGGGAGACCGGCGACCGATGAGTTTGTAAGTGGGTTGTACAGCGAGGGAGGGGAAGCCCTTGTGTCAAGGGGAGGGTGGGGTGGTAGAGGGCAGAGTATCCGGCTTCTCCCGTGGGTTCTGCTGACGACTTCTTCCCATTCCTCAGTGAGGGACTTCAGGGACCTTCTGGTCATTTGAGTGTGTCCGGGAAGGTTTAAGAACTGCGCGGGGCTAAGGGAAGCCGTGTGGGTTTCCGGAGGACGATGTTCCTCCCCACCCAAGGGGGGACAGAGATGCAGCTGGGCAAGCTTTTATTCTGTGTACTGTGGATATTTATTTCCATCTCTTGTATGGCCTGAAAAATCTGGGAGGAGGAGAAAAAGCCAGAAACAAAATTTGTGGCCCCAAGTGAATGGGTTGTCGGTGTTCCAGGGTCCTGAGGGAGCTTGAAGCCTTATTCTGGGGTAGGGTCACTGGCTCTCACCCCACTTGAGCACTGAGATCAGCCAGGCACTAATTCTGCCCGGTGGGTTTTGGTCTCCACCTTCCCTTTTGAGTCCTTCAGTACTCACCTCTGGCAACTGGAGGTGGCACACTCAGAGATCCTTGGGGGCCCCTTGCTGGCTGCTGCGGCATGGCCCCAGCCTTCAACTGCCTGGGCTGCCACCTCCCCTGGAGCAGGTGGATGCGAGGGACCCTGCCCTCTAAGCCCAGTGTTTGTTTAGATTTAATAACCAATTGTAAAGTGATCGGTTGGCAGCCAGGATCATTTCTCACATCCCTACAGGGTTAGGGCCCTATGACGTCTGCAGGTCCCTTTAACACTGCTTCCGTCTTTATTCTATACTAGAAGCAAGTAGTATTTCTGTTTAGAATCCTATGTCACAGGGTGGGCGGTCTCTACAGTGGAAGTTCACCTCTGGGGGTGTGGACTTGAGCCTAGGGCGCAATGACAAGCCAGGCGCCCAGCTATGCAAAGCCTGCACCTGGTGGGCACCTGATGGGCCACTGGGCAGGCAACCAGAGTATGGCTCACATGAGATCCTTTCTTCCCTTAATGCCTTTCCGGCCAGTGTGAGTGGGGCCAGAAAACAGATTTTGAAGCAATTGCATTCCCTTTTAGATCTAGTTCCTTCTGTTTTAGCGTAGACATGGCCTTGGGGCCTGAGAGCCAGCAGCCAGGCTGCTGGGGCTGGGGGGCGGGGTAGGAGGCACAGTACTTGGTGGGTGGGGAGGGGGTGTGGATGGTGGTGGTAAGAATTCACCTGGCTGGGTGATGGGGTGGGGTGCTGAGGAGGGCAGCGGTCCCTGGAGGCATTAGCAATGCTGGGTGATGCCTTCCCTGTCCTCTCTTTCCTCTCCCTATGGGACAGGAACCTCAGGGACCAAGGGCAAGGCAGCGCCGCCCTGCATGGCTGGGGTTTGGCTCCTTGCTCATCCCTAATGCACAGCCCTCAGAGTCCGTGCCTTTGGTGCTGCCCTGGGCCCCAGCTGCTTCTGCCCTAGCCTGGAGCCATCAGCAGGAGGACCTAGCTTTAATAAAGAGTGGAGAAATGAGCTTTCGGACTGGATTCCATGTTGTCGCTCCTTGATGCCCTCAGGAAGGCTCTGCAAGGCCTTGGGCCTTTTTTCTGCAAAAAAAAAACACTTTTTTTTTTTTTTAGGAGTTTCTCTTTTTAGAAACTAGAAATGGCCCATAAGGAGTCAGTCCAAGATGAGCTTTGGCTCCTGCTGCCTGTGTCTACCAAGTCTTGGGGAGTCCCCAGCGGTCCCCCCCGCCACTGCCACATACTCGTAATACATCTATTTTGGGACCTCACTGTGCTAAGGATCGTTCTCTCCAGCCTTTCCCCCTCCTGGGGGTCCAGACATTTTCTCAGAGGCCTTGATGCTTCGTAGGCTTATCCAGGCTCATCTGCTCGGTGCCAGGGCAAAGGGCACCCTCCATAGGAGACCCCCAAATTCCTTCCTTTATACTGACTTCTCAACTACTTTCTTCTCACCACATGATGTCCCCACGGCCAGATCTGATCTCCCATTTTTGGCCCATGGATTTGGAAAATATGAACTATGATGTAAATTCTCTTTTAGATGTGATTTGGAGGCATCAGAGCAGAACCCAATGTGTCAGTTTAAAAAAAAAAAAAAAACCTTGAGTGGTAGATGGATGTTAAGACCTAGTTAAAAATTGATGGCCTTGAGGATCTTAAAGTCTACTCAGAAAAGGTAAATTATTCTGGCAAAATTCTTTTATTTGGGGAGTGGGCAGGGGGGAAAGGGGGACCTGATCCTGATGGTCATAAGAAAAAAAAAAAGTACACATCCCTTCTGGTTTTGAGAGGACTTCCAAGTTTCTGGAGTCCCTGATTGATTCCCACAAGTATCAATTTGCCATCTTCTATCATTGCCAAGGAGTGGAAGCCCCCAGCAAATGTGACCCATGCAAGGTGGTACTTTGAGAGTCTTGAGGCTCCGAGCACCCCTCTGGCCTCCCCTTACCTTTGTTATTTTCCTGTTTCTCTATTGCTTGCATTTCCCCAACCTCCTTCCTTGCTCCTGACCCTTTCACTTGATCTCTTCAGACACCTCCTTCTAACTCTTTTTTTCTTTCTCTAATTGGCTACATATGGAATAAAGTATTGAAATTTTTGGTTATATTTATTAAATAAAGCGTTATGATCCTTGTTCATTATTTATTTTTTTCCTAATTATAAAATACATGCTAGTTGTAAATATCCCAACAGTAAAACAAAATGTGTTATGTGCACACTTATGTCCTACAGTCACCACATCCCGCTACCAGGCACCAGAGCGGCTGCAGGAAGTGTGAGAGCACATTTCTTCCATGGAACGGAAGTGTCTCACCACTGGGGATGTACTTTACATGTCTCCTTGGAATCCTGCTTTTTTCCTTTAACAATATATTAGGACATTCTTTCCTACCGGACAGAACTACCTCACTCTTTAACTGCTCTGTGATAGCATTTCACTTCCCAGATGTACCAATAATTGATGTAACTACTCCAACGATGGGTATTTGGTTGTTTCCACCTCCTCACAATTGCAAACAATGCTGCAATGTAGGCTCTTGTACATATTTCTGTGCAGTTATGTAGATTTCCAGTTATTGGTTTAGAAAGTCCTAGAGGTGATGTTGTTGGGCCAAAAGGCATGTGTATGTAAAATTTGGGGGTGTAGCTAAGTTGCCACTGAGAAAGGCTAACTCCAGTCCAGCAGCACATTCTCCCAGCACTGTGAGAAAGTGCTGGTGGTCCATGGCCTCGCCAACAGGGGGCATCAACAATTGTTTTAATCTTTGCTTTGTTCTTAATTTTACAGAAGCGAATGGCTTGCATTGTTCTATTTCTTTCAAATATGTAAATAGGTTATTAAAAAAACAACTCATGGCCTTGGCTAAGCTATTTCTGGGGTTCTGGCTATAAAATATGCTCATCCAATTCAAGTTAATAGCTTCCATATTTTCTGGAAGACAAGATATCTCAGGTTTACCTTGAAAATTTCCTACTCCAAACCTGTGATCGGCCAACTCTCCAAGAAGCCAGGATTCCTTTAGTGGGAAATGATATTTAGGGACCACAATTTTGTGCCTGGGTGCTCAAGGCTATTAGGTTGATTTTTTTTCTCCCTAAGGAAAAAATAATTTCCCAGCAAGAATTCTATATCCAGCCAAGCTATTGCAGTTGTGAAGACAGGTGATATTTTTAGATCTGCAAGAATTCAGAAAATTTACCATCCTTTAACCATTCATGGGAGGCACACTGCACAATGAAAGAATCAACCAAGAAAGAGGAAGATTTGGGATGTCGGAAAGAGTAGAGTCAGTCCAGGAGAAAGAGCTGCCTGGGACAACAGCTATATCCCAGTCCAGTTGGAGCATGAGGACGGAAAACTTCAGGAGTCAGGTCTCCATGGTATGGGGAAACTAGCAGAGTCAAAAACATGCCTGAGAGGTCAGACATGGAAGAGCAGAGCTATGAGGAAAGACGGGCCTGAAGGTCAAAAGGGACCTCAGCGGGGAAAGCGGGTGTGATGCATCTCAGGGCCATGAAACTCTCTTCAGACAAGAACTGGATGGGGGAGGAACCAGGGTCTTGTTTCCACCTTGAGACAAGGACTGGTCGCGGATGCCCCTTACCATAACTTGTGGCCACTGTGGGGCTCCATGCAGTTTTTACTTTGTATTTTTTTTCTTTAATTTTGAAACTATGTCTTTAATTATATCTGGCTAGCCTGAACGTACTTATTTAGCTTCTCACCATGTTGTACCATAAGCTTCATTTGTTTCATGCTTTGATTGGCAAATTTTGTTGACTGCTCTTCTTGGCATTAGGTCTCTTCCTATTTTGGAAACTGACTTTGCAGACGGGCTCATTTTGAGTGGGAGGATTTTTATTTGTTTTTTTGAGTAGTGGTTGGGTTTCATTCTTTCTCTCCCCCTGTTCAGAAGTCCAGAAGTTGCTGGTTACTTCCATTGTAACTGAGAAATGTGGTAACAGTGCTTTGAGACTGCTGTTCATGAGGATTTCAGGCACGCTGCAACCCAGGGAAGGAGGCAGCTAGCGGCTGTGCTGGACTCTGGTCAGGAAACCAGCTCTGAGTCCCCTTTGCCCTCCTCCCTCAGTCCTCAGGTCCCTATAACTCACAGACCCCAGCAGCAGGTGGGCAGCCCTTGTTCCTAGCTGTATCATCTTGTGAACCTGCCTTGGGTCCTTTTCTCACCAGCAGCCTTTACCGTGTCCTTTCCCCCCAGAGCTGAGCCTCTGGCACCTCCTCCTCACTTTTCAAACCTAGAGCCTAGGAGGCCTTTTCTCTCACCACTCACATTGCTTCTGCTCATTTTTGATCCAGAGAGATGTTTACTTTGCTTTTCGATCCATCTCTGTCTCTTTAATTATATATTGACAAATTTTATCTTTCATTCAAGGTTGGATAGAAACTTGATGTGCTATCTTGCCCAGACTGATATCACTTTTATTACTTTCCCTTAACTTTGTTCCCTTTGCCCTCCCTAGTTATTCACTATGTATCCATTCTCCCCTTCTTTTGCTCTAAGAAAATCTCTGTACTGCTGGGGGGGGGGTGTGCCAATGTGCTCCAGTGACATCTCCCAGCCTCTGCTGTAGTTAGAAATGGCCAGTTAAATGTAAGGAAAAATAATTACATGGGGCTTCCATGAAAGCTCTTTAAACAGACCTGATTCTGTTGAGGGGTGGGTAATACTTTTTTGCCCTTTGATCTTTCTTTTCTTGTACCTGGAATGCAGATGTGATGGGTAGAGGTCAGCTGCCATCTTGAGACAAGGAAGTCACTTCAAGGATAGAAGCCACATGCTGAGAATGGCTCAGCAGAAAAGCAACAAAAATCTGCATTCCCTAAGAGCACGATCAAGGTGGGCTGGGCACTGGACATGTAACCAAGGTCCTACCCCTTTCAGTTAGGGTGGCCAACCCCTGCTGTTGCTGTCAGAAACAATTTCTCAATAGATGCTTTGTATTTGCATCATTCCCTGAAGATTCAAAGTCCCAGGTAGAAGCATTTGATTGGCTGGGCTTGGATCAGGGGCACATTTCCCAGGGGCCAGGAGGTTAAGAATACCTGGCTCTGACATTTATCGTGGGACATAGGCACTGCCTCCCACTAAGACCCACGCAGATGATCCCTCTCTGGAGAGTGGAAACCGTGGGTAACAGCCAATGTACCCCTGTAGTAACTGATAAATAGGGGAATCTCCAGCTGGAAATCCCTCCCCTTGCTGAGGTAAGCGGCAGCTCTTTTCTATTCACTACCAGTGTGGATGAGGAAGAAAACACAAGGACAGGCTCGGGTCTTGGCAGGCATCCCATCCCGTCTTTCCAGGCTTTTCTTAAATCTCCGTTATCCAAGCTCTGTTGTGCTAATCTTGGGGAAGTTCCTTTCTTTGATCCTCAATCATGGCTTTTTGCACTTTAGCTACATCTTGTGTTGGCTTTCTCTAGCTCCCAAACCTAGCCCTTTACAGCATCTGATGCACAAAGGTCCAGCTGTACTGTTCCTTCAAGGACCTCTGCTCTGAATGATCAGCCCACTCTTACAGGGTCTGGGCCAAGTGCAAGTCAGTTGAGAACAGTCCTAGGACCAACTGTGTCTTCCTGAATCACAATGCCAAGATGCTGGTTCTCATGTCCTGTCCCCTTTAGGATTTCTTTCCAGGTAGTGATAGCAACATGCAGGACAGGTGACAACAATGTGAACTTGCTTTATTTCCACTTGTCATTCATGGAGCTGGTGGCTGAGCACAGGACGGCCTGCAAAAACACCAATGTTTTTGCTAGCACAATACTCAAAGTATCAGGAACAGGCACCCCTCCTTTCCTCCATCTGCCAAATCTTACACAGGTGCATCTAACTGCAAGGGCCTGATTTGAATCCAGAACCCTAGCAACAGGGAAGACTGAAAAAGGCAGTAATTAGCCTTGCAGCAGGTACACTTAGAAAGAAAAGAGAATGGGTATGCATGCCCACACTCACCAGCTCCTTCCCCCTTGCCATCAAGAGGGAACTCCACAGGAAGCTACCTGTTGACAGCAGGATTTGGGGGGATGTCACTGCTGGGTCCTGATGTTGTCATGTGTCAGCCAAGCACAGCTCCCATTTCCGCACACAGAAGGTGACAACCAGATGGCTCTGGTCTGTTTTTGTGAATCATCTCAGGAGACTATGGGTGCACCATTCCATCTTCTGGAATTGTCATCGGAGCATTAAGGAACTTTAAGTGAAAGGAGTCAGAACACATGTGTCTTCCCATTGGATGTTATTAACTGCTTCACCGAGAGGCCATTCCTAATGCTCTGGATCCCCCGCCCCGTAGAATCCCATGCAGATTCTTTTTCTGAGGTTAAATACACATGGCCTAAAACTAACCATTTTAAAGAGTAGAGTTGAGTTACATGTGGTACACTTACCGTGTTTCCACACATCTCTGTTGTTCCATTAAGCAGTCACTCCTGATTCTCCTTCCCCCAAACTCCATCCTAGATTCTTGAGTTAAGACAGTAATTTTCCGTTTTGGGCTCCAGCTCATTTGAGCTGGATTTCTGTATTGCACCAGAAAGAGTCCTAACCGGCAAAGCATCCCTCAGATTCCAATGTAAATGTCTGTTTGTCAGAGAGGTCTTCTGCTCCCCTAATTTAATTTAGATCACCCTGTTCCACCATCTTCCGGCAATGCTAGGTTCTTGCCTTCATAGTTCTTAGCACGAATGCAGTATTATGTGTGTTACTGGTTTACCAGCTGTCTCCTCCGTGGGCCAGTACAGTCCAACAAGGTAGGGCCAGTTTGTTTGTTCTCTTCCTCTGACCAGCACAGTGCTATAAAAAGAATCCGAGCAATAAACATGCTTGGGGGTAGGGGGAAGAGGGGGGGGCACAGCTGATGTCCAGACCCAAGGACATCAGGTCTGGAGGAGTCCGCGGCTAGTGACAACTCACTATTGAGTTGGGGAGCCTCTCTGCCCACCTGAACCTTCCACAGCCCCATACCTTCTCAGCCCCAAAGAAACAAACCCACATTACCTTTTTAGAGACTCCGGAGAAGAGACAAGACAAAAAGATGATAGGGACATTAAAATACCATTGATACAAATGTTTTTATCTGTTTGAAAAATTAATACACATGCATCATACCAATTCAAACACATTAGAAGGCTTTTTAGTTTAGAGTGAAAATAAAAGGTTGAGTCTTTTTCTCATTCCTACTTCCTTGTCGCACCCACTTGCCATTCCCTTCCTGAAAGGGACCTGCTGTTTGTTAATCTCTTGGGTCCCAGGGCAACGCTATGCATATTCAAAGGCATATATATTCCTACCTTCCTTTTAAGCAAATGCTGGAACACCAAACACAATGCTTTTATCCCCTAAACATTATATCCCAAAGTTAGTTTCATATTAGCACAATGGGATCTACCTCTTCATTTTAAACTTACATAGTTGCATTGTATGAATGTTGCTATTTATTCACTAGGTCCCTATGAATGGACACTTTAGATGCTCCCTGTGTTTTGCTACTACAATCAATGCTGGAAGGCATATATGCCCTTTACACACACCTGTTAATATTATTAGTCTGATAAATTCCTAGAATGGAACAGCCCTGTCAAAGGGCGCATTAATTTTGAGTTTTGCTGAAGTAATTATAACATCATACGTACAGTCTCATCAACAACATGGGCCCCTGTTTTCTCAACAGGCTTGCCAGCAGTATGTGTTATCAAACCTCTAGATCTCTGGCAACCTGATGGGTAAAACAGAAAACCACTGTCTTCTCTACAAATGTTTTAAAAACCCGCACAGAGAATAGACTATAATGAATAACCGTGAACTTTTCATCCATATCCAGACTTGATGTTTTTCTATATTGCTTCAGAATTTGAATTCTGTTAGAAAAAAATGTTACAGGTGCAGTAAGACTCACATATGTATCCCTGTCTAATTTCATTCTCTTCCTTTACCCTGTAGAAGTGAGTATCATTAATTTGTTGTTCATTGCTCCCGTGGATTACAGTCAGGCTGCATATTTATGTCTAGAAAACAATATTTGTGAATGTTTTCAAACTGTATATATTAGTCATCAAATTCTGTGCAAATATAACTGTGTTTAAATTGTATATATCACTATACGTAATATAAACTTGTAACACTAAGGGTTATACATGCTAATTATTTATTGCAGTCTTATTAGTTATTTCAACTGTGTATATTATTCATTAAACTCATATATTTCAATTGAGACAGAGAAAACATTAGATAAAATTCTATGAAGGGAGCTGTCTTAACTGTGTAAGTGTTTTACAGCAAAAATGTATGCAAACATGATACTTAATGGAAAACCATCAGATAGATTTCTTTTAAAATTAGAAGTGGATGTGTCCACCATTCTCCTACCATTTAACATAATACGGCAGTTTCCATGCAAGTAAAGAGGGGGTATAAGAATTACAATGGAATAAATTAAAATGTCATAGTTCTCAGATAACATGATCATCTCCCTAGAAAAACGTAAGAATCCATTGCTAACAGATTAGAACTTATAGAAGTGTTCATACGACATCAACCTACAAATATCAACAGTGTTTCTCTACCAGCAATTTGAATAAATAAATGGTTGTATCATGCTATTGGAGGGGATGACTTAACATTATAAAGATATCAGTTGTCCCCCAAAACTAATCCAAAAATAATGCAATTTCATCCAAAATTTCAGTTGTGCTTTCTGAGGGCCTTGATAAATCCCTGTGGGAGAAGAAGAGTAAAAAGGGGTTCACTTACCCTACCAGCGACAAGAAAGTACACATTGTTTAGTAGATGATGTTAGGGAAACTGAATAATAATCCTAGATCCCTACTTCACATCGTATAAAGAAGTGAATGCCAGATACACTGAAGACCTAAATGCAAAAGTAAAACTACAATATCAGCAGAAGAAAATATAGGTGATACCTCTATGACCTTGGGATAGGAAAGAACTCAACAAAACTCCAATATATAGCCATGAGGCAAATAACTGATGAAGAGGATTACTTCAAAATTTATAACTTTTGTACTATGAAGCACTCCAGAGGTTAAATAAATAGATATAAGAGGAGGAAAATATTTGCAATATCTAAAATTCACAAGGGACTGTCATCTAAAATACTCAAGGAAATCCTATAAATTAAAACAAAAAGTAAAAGTTTAATGAGAAAGTGGGGATTTTTAACTTTATCCTGCTCAGAGCCTATTTTGTGAATTGGTGTATGAACAAATTTCCTCAGTCTGGAAAACTCTTAGCACTCTGCCTTTCCTTTCTTTTCTCTACTTTCCTCTGAATTCCTATTTGACTACTGGACTAAAACTATATTTTGATCCACACCACCTTCAACAGACCAGAATTAGCTGAAAGGAGTCAGAGACCCCAATGTAAAACCATGAAGCTTTTGAGAAAACACAGGAGAAATTTTATAAATGTTTAGTTAGGCAAAGAATTTTTTAAGATACAACAAGGTCCATAAAAGAAAACAATTATAAATTGGACTTTATTAAAATCAAATACTTCAAAAGACATCGTAAAGACAATGAAAAGTCTGAAGGAAAATATTTACAAATCACATACCCGTTAAAGGGGTTGTATCCAGAAATATCTATATATATATTTTAAAGATTTTATTTATTTGACAGAGAGAAACACAGCGAGAGA
>PITA01013135.1:0-13616 GCA_004023965.1 Spilogale gracilis
CCCCCCCCCAGTTTTAACCAGAGAACTCCCCATAAAATGTTTGGTTTCTGGCTTTTCTTGAAACACGGGAAGAGGCTGAGCCCATGTTCTTGTGTGGCAGACAGCAACTGCAGTTAGATGGGGCACTGGCACTCCAGTTTGCCCCAGACCCCACCGCTCCCTATTACCTCACGCTTAGATGGGCCACTTTGGTGTTTCGCTTCCCTGGTCCCTGTAGGTGTGCATGAGTTTCAGACCCTTGACTGGAGAGCCGTGGCAAGAATGGAGTGCTTAAAATCAGGCTGCTTGAGACTGGCCCCATTGTTCCTGGGGTGGGTCTCTTTGGACAAAAGACATCACATTTCTGAGTCAAGTTTCTCCTCTCTGAAATGGGGTTCTTGTAGAGCTGTTGGGAGGTTACCATGAGACCGAGCACGGGAAGGCGCTTCCCCAGTGCCTGGAACATCAGGCGGCAGGTAAATGACAGCTGTTCTAGAAGTTCAAGAGCACAGCCAGCTAGCAGCCTAGCCTCAAACCCCAGGCTTGTCCTGAGTAGCTGGTGATACTGAGCAAGTGACATCACCTCTCAGGATCTCAGTTTCCTGACTTGGAAAACAGAGGAAGTGCCGATACTGATCACTCCCAGGTTTTGTGAGGATTAAATGAGCTGATATATGGAAATCGCTCAGAGAAGTGAGCACCTTCGAACAGAGATTCTGACCATAGTTACTGAAACATTTATTGAGAGATTACTGTTCTATGTGGTTGACTCTGCTTATCTAGAAACAGAGACTTACAGGTCAGGAGGCAGAATGGGATCAAACCCACACCACACTATCACAGAGAAATCTAGAACATTAGAGCTTGTGAGTGGCTTAGGCCCAATCTGGAATCTCTCTTTGTTAACAGAACCCAATTCGAAGTAACAAACACTTATTGAGCACCTACTGTGTGCATGCTCTTTGCTGGGCATTTGGAACCCAGCGCTGGCCTCTGCTCTTGAGCAGCTGAGAACCTAATGGAGGAGAAAAGAAACAAACAAATTGGAAATAAGGGCTCACAATTGTGAGAGAAAAGAAGTTAGAGTAGGAGGGAAGAGGACAAAAGAGGCGTGGTCAGTTCAACTCTACCTGAGAACTTACAGGGTGTTTCTGGAAGGCTTCCTGGAAGAGACCAGGAAATGAAAACTTGAAGGATTCTCTTTGTTTATAGTTTTATGTATGTATGTATTTGACTTAAACATATGGCACTTGCTATGAGCAGGCACTGTCCCCAATGCTCTGCAATTATCAGAGGGAGCCAGAGATAGGAGGGGCTGAGAGCAGAGTAGGATGATCCCTCCTAGGACCCTGTGGGGGGCAGACTGATGGGAGAGAGACAGGAGGCCAGCAAGGAGGCAGAGGCCGCAGGGTCTGAGAACACACATCAGAGCTTATCTCCCTGGCCTCTCCAGCCCTCTTCCCCAAACGTTGCCTAGGCATTCTCCCCCAGATTGCCACCCACCTCTTCCCCCTCCCTCTCCAGCCCTCTGCTCTGCACACCACCACCACCGCCCCAGCCTCTCTCAATGCTTCCCCCTCTAGAATACACCAGCCTTTGAAAACACAAAAAGCTTGAGAACCTGAAAGATCAAGAAGAAATGGGTGCACGGAGGGCAAAACAGTTCAAAGCAATGGTACTTGTAGAAGAAAAAAAATAGAGGAAATAGCAGGCTCTTTTTTTATTATTAAGTACTTACTGTACCCCAGCCCCTTGTCTAACTACTTTACACAATGTAATCCTCTTCTGGACTCCTCTCAATGAGCCTGTGAGGGACTATTCTTATTAGCCCCAATTGCCATATGAGAAAACAATCACAGAGAGGTTGAAGCAATTTCCCAAGATAGCCCAGCTGCCGAGAGAGGGAAACTAGTATCAGAACCCACACAGTTTGCCCACAAAGCCCGTGCTTTTGGTCCCCTCTGTCTTTCCTCCCCTATCCCTGATCTTTATTTCAATCAGGTATTACTGGTATGAGAGTTGAATGTGGTGCTAGGTGCCATGCTATTTGTCCTTCTGAGCTTTGTTTTGAGCACCTGCTAGGTGCAGGATGAATGTGTTCTAGATTGCAGGGGTTTCAGTGGAAGAGCACCCCATTCAGTGAAGAGCATGCATCACAGATGGGCCTCCATCAGATCCTCACCCCAGTGTGCTGTGAAATCTGCCCAAGACAGTCAGAGAAGGCTTCCTGGAGGAGGTGACACTGGTTCTGAGTTGTGAAGGAGGAATAGGAGCTTACTAGGAGGAAAGGGAGAAGGCTGTTTCATGAAGAAGGAAAGAACTGAGTACGGTTGCTGGCAGTGGAAATGGGGAAGCGTGGATGGTCTGATGAGTTTATAAGGCGTGATAGACAAGACTAAGTGCTGGGTGGCTTAATGTAATGAGCGGAGTGCCCAGGGGCCTGGGGTTCATACAGCGGGATTCTATCATTCCTCGTCATCTATTTACTGAGCGCCTCCCAGGGGCCAGGGGCTGTTCTCAGTGCTGGGACTATAGCAGTAGGCAAAACAGACAAGGGTCCTGTCCGCATGGAGTTCACACAGAGCAGTTGGCGGCATTCTTCTCCAGAGGTGGGTGTAGAGAAATTGCAAAAATAGCGGGCTGGGGCCACAGGAAACTGGGACCCCGGAGGGATGTGCTATTCTTTGGCAAGATGCACTGCTTCCTAGATGTGTGACCTCCCCTGAGTAGGGGGTCGTTCTAAGGGCTGAAACAAAAGAGGCAGCCAAAAGAGGCCAGACCATAGAGTTTGACAAGAGCCCGCAAGTTAGTCAGGGGAAGCGGGTCAGGTAGAGCCATGTGAATGGGCCACAGTTTTGGTAGCGAGAAAAGGGCTGCACATCGGGAACGTCTTTTGGTTCCATCTAATACCACTGGGGTGGCCCCACATTTGTATTTTATTTATGTTAATTTGGAGACTTAGACTTTTTTCTGATTTTGCCCTATTTTTATTGCTTTAAATAAGGCAAAAAATCCCAACCTTTTTATGCAGATTTAAAGAATCTTGCAGGCTCCCAGTTTCACTTTACCTCACACATGGAGCAGCAAAGGGGCATGTCAGGGATCCCTTTTTAGTTTAACAAAGACAGTTCTAAGTATTTATACTGGAGAGTCTTGGGGTGGGTTCTGGGGAGGCTCACCCTTCTCAGAGGCCATTTGGAAATAATTTAGGAGCATTTTAGGGCATGCTACTGGCATTCACTGCCTGTGAGTCAGGCTTCTTAATTTCTCTCTTTTTTTTTTTAAAGATTTTATTTATTTGACAGAGAGGAACACAGCGAGAGAGGGAACACAAGCAATGGGAGGGAGAGAGGGAGAAGCAGGCTTCCCAGCCCAGCAGGGAGCCCGATGTGGGACTCGATCCTGGGTCTCCAGGGCCATGACCTGAGCCGAAGGCAGTCGCCCAACCAACTGAGCCACCCAGGCGCCCCCAGGCTTCTTAATTTCTTGCCAAGCCCCAGACAGTCTATGTTACAAGGACTGACAAGCTGTGAGGACCTTGGGCCAAATCCACCCGGCGGCTGTGTTTTGTAAATAAAGTTTTATTGGAACACAGCCAGGCCCATGCATTGACAGATGACCTATGGCTGTATTCACAATATAGCAACAGAGTTTATTTACTGTCTGTCCTTTTGCAGAAAAGGTGTGCCAATCCCTGCTCTGTAAACATAAACCTCCTACCCAAAATGCCAATATCACTCCTCAGGGAGAAACATGGAACCTCCTTTCAGAAAGCAGATGTCAATAATAAGTATTATTATTAGAGAACTGCTCCCTGATTTTCCTCCCTGTTCTCTCATTTTTTTACATCGCCGTTTGTAGCTCCCTGATCGATTTCAGCTAATGGGTGGGCCATACCCTGCAGCTTGAGGACCTCTGTCCTGGACAGGCTTTTGCTCACACACAGATGGATAAGAGAATTGGGGGTCATCTAAGCATTGTTGGGAAGAAGGGAGAACAGGAGATAACATGCAGTGGGCAGAGGGGTGTCTGGCTGGCTCAGTCTGTTGAGCATGCGACTCTTGATCTCAGGGCTGTGAGTTCGAGCCCCACCTTGGCTATAGAGATAATTAAATAAAATCTTAAAAAAAAAAAAACCCAACATACAGTTGGTCGAGTTGTGAGTGGCATATTAGGCAGCAAAAGGAATGAAACCATGTTGAAAAGCTGATGAGTAAGAAAGCAAGTTGCAAAGGTATATACAAAAGTGGGGTTAGTTTCCTATTGCTCTTATAATAGAGTATAGCAAATGTGGCAGCTTAAAACAATGCAAATGTAGGATCTTAGAGCTCTGAGGATCACCAGTCTGGTAGGGGTCTCATGGGGCTAAAATCGAGGTGTCTGCAAGGCTGGTTCCTTCTGGAGGCTCTAGGGGAGAATCTTCTAGAGATGCCTGCATTCTTCGGCTTGCTGCTGCTCCAGCAGAGAAACATCTCTCTCTCTCTCTCTCTCTCTCTCTCTCTCTCTCTCTGACTTTGACTTGCCTCTCTGGCTTCTTGCTTCTGCTTTCCCCCTATAAGGATGTTTGAGGGTACACTGAGCCCACCTAGTTAAGCCAGGATCATCTCCCCATCTCAAGACCCTTAATTTAATCCTATCTGCAAAGTCCCTTTTGCAGTACACGGTGACGGTTACACAGCTCCAGCAGCTAAGCTGTGAACATCTTTGAGGGGCTGTTCTCCCTGCCATATGCTAGAAAGAGAAAGGTTTCACACATCATAGGTAATGCCACTCAGTGAACTTCCCCCCAGTAAAATGCAGATGTAACCAGTATCCAGAGCAAGGGAATACATGTGGCAGGTGCCAAGAACCCACCCCCAGCCCCACCCCCGCCCATAGCGCTAACCACTTGAGGGTAATCAGCTCTGGTCTCCCAACAGCAGAGGCTACCTTTGCCTCTTGTGGAACTTTCCATAACCCCCAAGATGCAGTGGCTTACCACCTTTTGTGTCAGGCACCTGTCACGCAGCAGATCTGGGAGATGGTGCCATGTTGCTGGGGACAGTAATGGCCTGTCCATTCTTACTGTTGGTTAGGGTCATGTTTGAGGCTATATCCCTATTTATTTTCCTACACTTCTAGTGGATATCAGGTTGTTTCCAATACTTGGCGGGTACACAGGGCTGCTGTGAGCATTCTAGTACAGTCTTTGGGCGCCCATCCTCAGGCATTTGTCTTGAGTGGAAATCCTGGGTCAGGGGGAGGCACGTGATCCGAGTTAGCAGAGACTGTCCTGCGGTGGCAAGTGACTTACGTTGAAGCTCCCATCGCCGAGAAGCTAAGTGTTGGGCTCCCTCCACGTCCTGGTCTGTGTTCCCTGTTTATTTGGTCTGCGGCCCTTTCTGGCAGTGAGTGGTGACCTTCTCTGGGGCTTTTCATTCGGATTCGCTAGGTGGCTGATGAGTTTGAGGACCTTTCTGGGTAGTCGAACTTTTAAAACATGGGAACCCACCTTCCACTGTTTATGGGTACCTAAAAACCTACTCAGGAAAGGCTAAATACCCCATTTGGGAAGTGGCTACGTTGGGGGACCGAGGAGGACTTTTGGGGGGGCTGCGTTACCAGGGACCCTCAGCTTGCCATGCTGTTCTTGCTAAATGAGAAATGGATACAGGAGTCTCTGAAGGGTTATATTTTTTACAGTTGTTTGAAGGAAATAAAATATTCCTTGGCTTTTGATAGAGGTGGGGAGGTAGGCGCAGAGTGCTTTCCATACACCAACTCTTTGGATCCTCACAACCACCACAGGAGAAAGGTCTGGTGATGATGTGCTCCCTTGCAACCTAGAAGGAAACTGAGGCACAGAGGCTTGAAGGGACTTGCCCAGGGGCAAGCAGCTGGCAGATTTGAAAAGCCCTCTCTCTTCATGCTTGCAACAGTTCTTATTTTTAGAAAATAAATAATTAAAAAGGAGAGAGAGAGAGAGAGAGAGAGAGAGAGAGAGGAGGACGAGGGCAGAGGGTGATGTGACGGCGGCGGTGGTCGTTCCTCCCGCAGGCCCCCCCAGCCTGGCTGCCCGGCCTTCATCATCGTCAAGCTGAGCCCGCTGCGGGACCGCCTCGTGGTGACGGAGTGCCAGCTGACCCACTCGCACCCGGCCTGCCCGCTGGAGTTTGCCTACTACTTCCGCCCGGGCCACCTGCTGGCCAACGCCTGCCTGCCGGTGCGCACCACCAACAAGATCTCCAAGCAGTTCGTGGCGCCCGCCGATGTGCGCCGCCTGCTCTCCTACTGCAAGGGCCGCGACCACGGCGTCCTGGACGCCCTGCACGTGCTCGAGGGGCTCTTCCGCACCGACCCCGAGGCCAAGGTGGGGTCTCAGGAGAGGCGTTCTCGGGAGAGGCAGGCGAGGGCGGGGGAGAGCCACGACCGAGCCTCGCGGGTCATTCATTCATTCATTCATCCGCCCCCTCAATCATTCGTTCCTTTCATCCTTTCCCCCTCACCCACCCCTGTGGCCCTGTGGCCTTTGGGAGGCAGCAGCTTGGTAGGCACCTGTGGTCCCCGCCCGCAGGGACCACAAGAGCTTTCTGCCTGGATGATGGAAATGCTCAGAGATGCTGGGCTTCCCACAAAGTGAAAACAGCCTTTCCCCATCACCCAGATCAAGACTCAGAAGAAAAGGTGACCTTGGTCACCTAAGGTGATGGAATGAGGGGTAGTGGCAAGGAGAATAGGGTGAAGACAAGGAGAGGGACAGTTAGTTGTAAGGGTGCTATTTTATTTTATTCTTTTAAAAGGTTTAATTTATGTGTTTGAGAGAGAGTGAGAGAGAGCACAAGCTCGGGGAGGGGCAGAGAATGAGAGGAAGAAGCAGACTCCCTGCTGAGCGGGGAGCCCAATGCGGGGCTTGATCCCAGGACCCCGCGATCATCACCTGAGCCGAAAACAGACACTCAACCGACTGGGCCACCCAGGCATTCCCTGTAAGGGTGCCATTTTAATTTCAGTGGTCAGAAAAGGTCTCTTTGAGGAAATGCTGGTGAAGCAGAGCAGGCAGAATGGAGATAGGGGACCCTCATTCTATCTTCAGAGGGGCTGGAGTTCCAGGCAGAAGGAATAGCCAATGTAAAGGTTCAGAGGCTGGAGCATTCCTGCTGTTTCTCTAAGAGGAATCTTTCTGGTGCTTTCATCCAACTTGGTGGGGGGCGGGGGCATGCAGGAAGGGAGGGACAGAGAGAGAAAGGGGGAAGCTAGGTTCTCCCCTTGCCCCGGCTGTGCTTTTCTCTCATGTATGGTAGAGGTCCCAACCCAGGGTAGAGATACAGTGAACCCACTCTCCAGAATCAGGTCCAGATCCTACGCCGCACCTCCATCTCATGCTCAGAAACCAGCCGTGATTCAAACCACCAACCGAAACCCAGCCCTCTATCCACACATCATATCAATGATAATTTTAGCTCATGTTTATCAAGCACTATGTGCCAAGCACTACCTTAAGTGCTTTGCATGTTCTAATTCATATAAATCACAGGAGTCCAACCTTCTGCCTTCTATTCTATAGACAAGGAAATTGAAGCACAGAGAGGTCAAGAAATTGGCCTGGGGTCACATAGCTACTTAATGGTGAAGCTGGACTTCAGACCGACACAGTCTGGATCCAGGGCTGTGCTCTACACTGCTTGGCTATTCCCCAGTTTAGAAATGAGGCTCGGGTCCTTTCCCATAGGTCCAGCCTCCAGAGAGCTGAGGGTCCCATCCAAGTCAGTTTGCTGCCCTGTACAATTGGCCATGCCTCTGGTCTTCGCTGAGTTACCCGTAAATAAATAAGCCTTCGCTGTCTTCCCTGGGGACACCATGTAGGTCAAGGGATTGTCCTTTTAACCTCCTATTAGGAGGCTGCCATAAAATCCTGGCTAAGCCAAGGTGGGCTCCTAGGTCCATCTTTTCATCCACCTTAATCTTTTTAAAGGAAACGAGGAAGTAGTTCTGGAACACCAAGAGACAGACCAGTGAGAGGATTATTCCTTTTTTTTTTTTTTTTTAACACTTAAATATTGACTTCTTGAATGTGTAACACATTCAAATGTTTCTCAGTTCAAAAAGTACAGGGGTTCAAAAGGTGAAAAGTCCCCTTTGTCACCTCCTAACCTCCAGGTCCCCTCCTCAGAGGCCCCCAGAGTATCCATTCTTCATACATCTTCTGTCTCTATTCTATGGCTTAGGGCTCTCCAGTGGAACTTCTTATGATGATAGAAATGGTTTCTGCCCCGTGGAATCATGTGGCTATCGAGCACTTGCCGTATGATGGAGGAACTGGATTTTTCATTTCATTTAATTAATTGCTATTTTTTAAATTTTTAAAAAGATTTTATTTGTTTATTTGAGAGAGAGAGAGCACATGAGTAGTGGTGAGGTGCAGAGGGAGAGGTAGAAGCGGACCCTCTGCTTAACAGGGAGCCCAGTGAAGGACTCCATACCCGGACCCTGGGATCATGGCCTGAGCCCAAGCGAGATGCTTAACGCACTGAGACACCCAGGCGCCCCAGCCAGGGGCCCTTTCTGCTCTACCCTTTTAACCTCCAGCCACCTTGGAGTGAGAAGAACCTTGACCTCAAGAGGTCGACTTTGAAAAGCCAAATGCCTGGGACCCCCTGAGTGGCGGTGACCCACTTGGCCCTGGGAGGGCGTCTGACAAGACTAGCATACCCGAAAGCCACTGCCACAGGTTGTGGGCAAGACCGAGTAGCTGCTTCAACGAGGAAGGTGTTTTAAGACCTTTTATAATCTGCTCCGAGGCAGTGATGATGGGCTGCAGCGTTCAGTCTCATCTCCATCACCTCGTTTGTGGCTGGCTCTAGGGTAATCAGCAAGGCAGCTGGCTTCCCAGACACAGGTGGTGCTTGGCACAGAAATGTTGTACCTTCTGTCATGGGCATGCTGTGCCTTCTAAGAAGGAGGAACATTGATCTGAGTGTGCCACTTTTATGAATAGGAAACGGTAAACTGGTAGAGTCCTAGTGGGTGACAATTGGGCAATGTCTATGGAAATGAGCCCCTCTCCCACTGCTGGGAATTTATGCTGCAAGACAGGTGCAGGGGGACTTAAGGTTAATCAGCTATTTTTGGGGTCCTAGAGTAAGAGCTAGAAACTGGTTTTATTTATCTTGTGAGGTGCTAAGAGCTTTAAATACATTCCAGCTGCACCATTCACTGGCCGTGGGACATCCAACGAGGTTCTGTTCATCCGCAGGGTGGGGATATGACTAGATTCTACTTCGTAGGGTTGTCAGGGTTGTTGTGCGAGGATCAAGCATGTGTACGTGTGTGTCTGTGTAAAAACAGTTAAGTAGGAAGCCCTGTGTGCGTTGCTATTTAGGTATTATTTTTATTCCCTCAAGTTCTTCTTTGGGGCAGTCTGGAGAATAGTACCGTTCTGATCACGTGAACACAGGGGTGTGAGTAGAGAGTGTTTCCTGGCGTGGTTTCCAAGGTTCACATTTGTGAAATCCTCCTCTGTGTTTGACACATCTCAGTGCCACCGATCCGTGTGTCTGAGGTGACCCCTGCCCTCACGTCAACCCTCATATCTGCCAGCCACACATCCTTGAATCAATGGGATTGCTTTTGTGAATGTCAAGAGGGTATAGCAGTCAGGAGCATGGACTCTGGGTCCAAGCGGCTTTGGGTTCAAATCCAAGCCCTGCCACTTACTACCTGTGGGTGTTTGCCTTTGGGTTGAAGGTACTTCTGGTTGTGTGACCATTCATGGAGCCGCAGCCAGTCCTCCCCGTCCCTCCTCTCTCTTCAATGTCCAGCGCAGCTTCCAGGCCCACAGGAGGCTCTCAGTCAATGCTATTTAGCGAACAAGTGGCTGGGCAAAAAAAGCTTCCATGCCCACTTTAGAAAGAAAACCCGAGGTCAGAAATCGAAGTAATCCCTTAAAGAACAGAAGTCAGCTTCTAACTCATCAAGGGTTTGCCTGGTCTGGAAAAGTCTCAAGGCACATACCTCTTGCTGTATTTCCTTTCCCTGCTCCTGAGTCCCCAGAAGAAACAGACATGAACTCAAGACTATAGAAACGTGTCACTCTTTTTGTTATACTTAGGATGGCTTTTATGTTGGTGTTAATTTCTACACTAGGACTGTCTCAAGGAACTTTCTGTGAGGTGCAAGAGCAGCCCCTAGCCACGTGTGGCCGGTAAGCCCTTGACATAGGACCCGTGTGACTGGTGAACTGAATTTTTGTAGGTTGTCAAACATTAATTAATTTAAATGTAAATAGCTGCATGGGGCTAAGGTAACTGGCTTGGACAGAGTAGTTCTAGATAGAGACATTTGCAGAGATAAATTGCAAAGTAATCATAGGTGTAAAAATTCATGATGGTTGGAAAAAATCATAATGGAGTGATCACTAACCCTGCGGTAGGTTTTCTAGACTTTTTCATAAAATTTAGTGAATTATAATACGAGTTAAGATGCTGAATATGGACTTTCAAAGAAACAAGCAATCTCCTTGTTTTTTGTGGGGGGACTCTACTACACCTTTTATTTTATTATTTTTTTTAATTAGAGGATTTTTTCCCCTTCCCCTTGAAAGCTAAGAATGATGCAGTGCTTTTTTTCCCCCTTAAGATTTATTTATTCATTTTAGAGAGAAAGAACGCAAGAGAGCACAAGCAGAGGAGGAGGCAGAGAGAGAGGGAGAATAGCTGGGGAGACCTACGTGGGGCTCAATCTCACGACCCCAAGATCATGACCTGAGCCAGTGGGCCACGTTCCTGCCAAGGCAGTTCAGTAGATGAATCTAGAGCCTGGAGATACAGAACTGGGAGTTACCAGCTGAGAGATGAGGAAAGCTGTGTGACCAGACGAGATCACCATGGCAGAGCCTAGAGACAGGAAAGAAGAGAAGAGAAGCCAGGACGGACTCTGTGGCTCCACAGCCTTTAGAAGAGGAGCAGGGGTGGAAGAGGGCAAGCAAAGGAGACCATGTGGGAAATGCCTGGATGGAAGGAGGAAAGCCAGGAGTTTCCCCGGTGTTCCCCAGAGAGATTTGTGTTCCAGAAAGGGAGCAGGCTCCCCGTCCTCAGTGCTGCTAAGATAGAAATAATAGCAGGATTAGATACACACCAGGCCTTGGACACAAATGATCTCATGTTAGCCTATCCTTGATGGGGGTAGACAGACATTGCCTCAGTTTTCCAGCCAAGGAAAGCAACACGGCAGCCCAGGGTGCCCACAGCTAGTGAGAGACAAAGCAAGGATTCAAAAGCAGACTCTTCCATGGACTCAAGAGACGTGGCTGTGGCCGCGGCCGGTGGAGACTGCCACACACTGATACATGCGCGCCTTCAAAATGTATTAAGCTGTGGCTGTGGGCACCACTGTGAACATTGGGAAAACGCAACATCCCTACCCTTGTGGTGCTTCCGTCTTAGGAAGGGCAAACGATGGTCAGCAAATCAGCAAATAAATGTGAGACATGCTTCAGGGTGGTTAAGTGCCACGGCCAACAGTGGCTAGAGAGAGCTGGGGCATTTGCTTGGAAGCAATGATTAAAGCGGACTTTTCTGAGGACATGATCTTTGAGCCGGGGTAATAATGGCAGTAATGATGAACGCTTGGAGAGCGCACACTATTGGTTGAACGTTAATATATTTGTGCCAGGCAGTGTTCTCAATGATTTAGTGCATTTCATCCTTCCAGTCAGAGAGATGCTCTCTCTTCATTTTACAGATGGGGATGGGGTCAGGAAGTCGCAGGAAACCACACGGTCAGGGTCTCAGCCCAGCCAGCCTGGCTCTAGACCCTAAACCGGACCTGAGCCTCCAAACATGAAGGAATGAATTTTCCATTTCCAGAAGGGGAAAGTGGGGGGAAGATGGAGGGTAAGGAGGAAACTGAGGCTGAGATGTCAAGACACAAGGTTCGAGAGTGGTGGGACCGGGACTCAAACCTAGACGATCTGGCTTCGAAGTCTACGGCCTTAGTGCCAGAGCAGTGGCTCTCCAACCAGAGCGCGCGTGGGAATCCCCTGGAGGACTTGTCAGAGTGCCGCCTGTGGGGCCCTCAAGAGTTTCTGACTCGACCGGTCTGGGAAGCCCTAAGAATATGCATGTCTGTCAAGATCCCATCAGGTGATGCTGCTGCTCCAAGGCCTCCACTTGGAATTTTACTGTGGACTGCCTCTCAGCGCACGAGGGAATGAGAGAGGCTATCTATTGTGCAGAAATCACACAGCTCTCACCCCCCGGCGATCCGCCTCCAGGGATCGCGTTTTTAACCATTGTCCGGCACTGCCTCCTGCCGGTCAGAAGAATAAATGGCGGCACGCGGGGGTGAATGGATTCCTCCTGCCCCCGCCCGCGGGAGTGACGGGGCGCGGCGGGGGGCAGTACCCGAGATCTGGGAGCTGCTGGGCGAGTGTGGCGTCCCCTGACCTCTTTCCCCCCTCCCCCTCCCCCGCCCGCAGGTGAAGCTGGTGTTCGTGGAAGACCAGGCGGTGGTGGAGACAGTGTTCTTCCTGACGTCACGCACTCGGGCGCTGCTGCGGCGCTTCCCCCGCATGCTCCTGGTGGACCGGCTGCCCGGGCTGCAAGGCGCGCTGGACCTGCTGGCCGTGCTGTGCGTGGACGGCGCGGGCCGCGCGCGCCAGGCCGCTTGCTGCGTGGCGCGCCCAGGCACGCCGAGCCTGCTGCGCTTCGCGCTGGCCTCGCTGCTGCAGAGCGCGCCCGACGTCAAGGGTCGCGTGCGCTGTCTGACCGCCGGGCCGGAGGTGGCGGCGCAGCTGCCCGCCGTGCGCCAGCTGCTGCCGGGCGCGCGCGTGCAAATCTGCCGCGCGCAGGGCCTCGAGACTCTCTTCAGCAAGGCGCAGGAGCTGGGCGGCGCGGGCCGCGAGGACCCGGGCCTGTGGCCGCGCCTGTGCCGCCTGGCCGGCGCCTTGTCGCCCGCCGCCTACGCCGAGGCGCTGGCCGAGCTGCGCGCGCACGGCCCCGCCGCCTTCGTGGACTACTTCGAGCGCAACTGGGCCCCGCGCCGCGACATGTGGGTGCGCTTCCGAGCCTTCGAGGCGGCCCGGGACCTGGACGCGTGCGCCCTGGTGCGTGGCCACCGCCGGCGCCTGCTGCGCCGCCTGAGCCCCTCGCGCAGCGTGGCGCAGTGCCTCCGCGACCTGGTGGCCATGCAGTGGGCCGACGCGGTCGGGGAGGCGGCGCCCGAAGGCCTGGACGGCGGGGGGCCGTGTCCAGAGGGTGAGCCGGGGAGGGAAGCCCACGTGGAGGAGAGGATGAAGGGCCTGGAGAGCGGGGACTGGGGAGGGGCCCCGGAAGAAGGAAGTATTTGGAGAGGCTCCCAGTTGGAGAAGGAGTGGCCCCGGGGTTTGGAGGCCAAAGACCGGGGAGGGGCTCAGTTAGAAAGCGAGGTGGGGAGAGGGTTGCAGGTCCAAGACCAGTGGGAGGTCCATTTGGAGAACCAGAAAGTGAGAGGGCTAGAAGGGAGTGTTCGGAGAGGGACCCAGTTGCTGAACGAGCAGTGGAGAGGACCAGAGATCAGAGACTGGAGGGGGTGCCTGTTAGAGGGTGAGAAAGATAAGGGACCCGAAGGTTATGCCTGGAGAGGCTCCGGGTTGGAGGACTATGGACGGAGAGGATCAGAAG
>PITA01013135.1:13716-27048 GCA_004023965.1 Spilogale gracilis
GAGGGCACGTGGACTAAAAACCACAGTGTGGAAGGGGACTCAGTTGGAAGCCGAGAAGGGAGGGGGGGGGGAGTGCAGGAACTGGAGGGGGTGCCATTTGGAGAAGCCCAAGGAGTTGGTCCCTAAGAATGGAGATCAAAGGGGGCCCCAGTGGGGAAAAGAGAGGCAGAGAAGGCCAGAGATTGAAGAGAGAGGCGTGAGTTTGGGGGTCAAAAGAAGAAGGGACCTGGAGGATGTAGTTCTGGTCCAGTTGGGGGACACAAGGATGACAGGCCTGGAGAATGGAGAGGGAGCCCCATCTGTGGGCCTCAAGAGCAGAGGAGGACAAGGGATGGAGTGTGGGGGCACAGGAGGAAGGTGTCTAGGGCTGGGGAGCAGGGTCATGTGTGGCACTCCGGTGGGGACTGTGTTTGAGGGTGATCCAGAATGGGCAGGGACAAGGAGAGTCTACCTGGCCACTGGGGAGAGCCTGCAGGAAGAAGGTGAAGAAGGCCCAAGGGAACCAAAGAGGCCTTGCTGCCCGTCGACAGAGGAAGAGGTGGACTGGGAGCCCCTGGCCAAGTTCCGAGCGGCGTGCGGGCCAGAGCTGGCAGAATTGGTGGCCGAAGAGCTGGCCTTTGCCAGGCAGCATGGTACCCGGGGTTTCCACTGGACTGGAGCAGGGTTTGCCCTTAAGGATGGCACCTCGGACTTCTTCCTGGACAGGGCTCTGACCCGCTGCAGCTGCTCCATCCATGCTTCCCGGCGTCTGCCCTGTCGCCACCTCTTCGCCGCGCGCCTTCTCACCGGGGCAGCCTTATTCCACATGGACTTGCTCAGGGATTGCTGGGGGAGAGCTCCAGAGCCCTGACCTCTCAGGCCCCTGCCTACCACCCTCCGCTGCGAGGGGGAGGAGGGCATTCTTTGATCCCAAAGATAATAGGGCTGAGGCCAAGGAGGCCACCCCAGTCCCTCTGGCCACCTCCTGTGTCATCCAGGGACCTCACCTTGGCCGTCTGCCTCTCTGCGTACAAGGGGAGGCTGACAGTGGTCTCTGAGGTCCTGGAGCCATGGTGTGGCAGAATGGTGGTGGCCAGGATGGCTTCTGAGGGCTTCCCTTAGGAGAGGAAATGTGTGATGAGACAGGGGCAGAAGGAAGGAAGGGAACAAAGCTGGGGGAGGGGAAGACACCAGGACATGGGGAGAGCCCAGGCAGGAGCAGCTGGTCACTCCAGAGAGTGCAGGGGTGAAGGAGAAAAGGAAGAGGGACTATAGAAAGACACGTAGGGGGGTAAGGGGAGGAGAGAAACTAGCAGGGAGACAAGCAGAGGAGAGAGGACAAGAGGAGAGGCAGAAATGGGGAAAAGCACAGGGAGGCAAGGGAGAAGGAGGCCAAGATGGAGGATGGAGAGAAAAAACAAAGGACACATGGAAAGGAAAGGTATGGGAGATGGGGAGAGAAGGAGAAAGAGGAGTGATTTGAGAGTCTCCAAAGCCCAGAGGTTTAGATCCCCTTGATCTTCTGGTTGGTTGTTCCTAGAAGAGACTGAATGAGAGGGGCGTCTGGCGGGATGGGCTGGAGGCTCTCCAGTGGGAGAAGGGAACAGTCTAGCTGTTGTGCTTCAGGATTGGAATAAAATGGTATTATTTTGGTTTCTGCACTGACTTCCTGGCTTCTCTGGGAAAGAGGGGAGGCCTAGACCTGGAGAGAACTTGAGGTGCTCTGACATTCCTTCGTTCATTCTATCAACAAGACCTCTTGGGGCCAGATGGAATGGAGGGGCAAAAAACAAATCCAACCTCGCCCCCCCTACACACACACACACAACAGCTCAGCCCTCTTCCTCCCTCATCTGGACCAGTACACCAGGGTGGCAACTTGCCAACATCTGTGGATTTTGGCAAATGACTAGTCTGGGCCAATCTCAGCCATCGTGCCCGTGAATGGTTTAAGAATGGGCATGTGACCCAATCCTGGCCAATGGGTCTGCTCAGGGTAGGAGGCTTCTAAACAGTCTCTCAATCCTAGGAAGCCCCAGAATGAGATGGTCAGGCCTAGACCTGCTAGGGAACATTTTGAGAGAGCTAAGAGGTGCCCTCTATGAGCACCCAAATACCCCTGGAGGTGGGCATAGTTTCCATTTTCCAGCTGTGGAAATTAAGTCAGAGAGATTCAGTGACTTGCCAGAGGACAGGCAACAGAGAGTTCTCCCCCAACCAAACCTCTACCCCTGCACTTCTATTTCCTCTCTCCCCCACTTCTGTCCTTCTTCCCTTCTGTCTCTTTTGAGAGAGACTGAGAGAGTACATGGTAGGGGGGTGGAGAGGGAGAGGGAGAGGGAGAGAGAATCTTAAGCAGGCTCCACACTCAGCATAGAGCCCTATGCACGACTTGATCTCAGGACCCTGAGATCACACCCTGAGCTGAAATTGGGAGTTGGGCGCTTAATCAACTGAGCCACGGATGTGCCCCACGTTTGTCCCTGCACTTTTCCAGTGGCTCTCCTTTAGACAGTGAGTCGGGATGGAATCATGCAGGACTGGCTCCCACTCAGCTCTATCAGGGCACCTGCTGAGGCTCCCCCTCTCTGAACCTTAGCGTCTTCATGTGGAAAATGGCGATAATACTAACTCAGCAAGGCTGGTTGGAGAACTAAAAATAATGTACTTATACCGTGTAGTGCATGCTAAGCACATCAGTAATTGGTTGTTGTTATACATGAGGCCTCCCGTTTTCTTGTTGCGAGACTAAAGACGCGGCTTGTCCGTTGCTGAGGCTGCAAGCGGAGGGTCGCCCAACATTTGTTAGCACGGATTGACATCAAGATAAACACCTGCCAGCCTACCGGAAATGCGCCACGCAAGCGTATTGGGGCCACCGGAAGCGCTGCTGCCCCGAGTTTGCCCCGTGAACGGAGGCTCTCCGGAACCGCAGTGTACCTGACGGGAAGGGTGGAGATTGCAGCACTAAGTGGGGTGGGGGCAGCGATAGGGGGTTGGCGAAGTCTTGGGGAGACACTGGTCGAATCTGAAAGGCACCAGGGGAGCCAGCGGTCCCGTCCTTCCCTACTCGAACAGGGACTCCCTTTCTTCGTCACCCCTTCTTTGGGTATTGGTCTCACCCGATTCCCGTTCAGGTCTGCCACCCCGGGACACACCAAGTTTCCAGCACAGGGGTGGGAGGAGTGGGCCTGGGTAGGGCCGGGACGTTCGGCTGGGCGGGACCATTGCTCTGCAGGTAAATGTTGGGGGAGGGGTAGCGGGCGTGGCGGGAAAAGGGGAGAGGCCTCCAGAAGACTCTAGCTTGAAGAGTGGGGCGGGGCTTGGAAGACCTCCGCTGAGAAAAGAAGGCGGGGCCTCTGGATAAAGAAGCGAGTTCACCCCTTGAGGACGCGGGAAGTAGGGGGTGGGCGGGCTCATTGTGCGTCCGGTGAGGCGGGTGGAATTGGTTGGGAGAGACCATTGTTTGTGTGGGGAGATTCGGGCAGTGTTTGGGGGTGCCCTCTGCGTGTCTGAGCGGGGAGGGTCCGGGTGAGTGTGTGCGCCGGGATCGGGTTTGAGCTGTGCCTTGCAGCAGCGGCTGGATTCTTACTGAGGCTCAGGGCATATCCGATATGGAGGAAAAACAAGTGCTAGTGCTCCTTGGCAAACGAGTTAAGGACCTACTTACTGAAGGAGAGGCTGCCCTTGCAAGGTAAAGACTAGAGGCAGACACATGGAGAATGATGCTGGAGAGTGTGCAGGGGCCATATCAAGCGGGGCTGACTCTGTCCCAGCGTGCTGGGGAGCCAAGGCTAGGCCTTGATTAGGACAGGGGGAAAGATAAGCCCTGGGTGAAGAAAGCCTTCTGGGACCATGTGGGGGATGGACTAGAGTGGGGTGAAGGGTGACGGGAGACGGGAGGCGAGGAGGCCAGAGAGGAGGCTACTTCTGTTGGTGAGGAGGCTGGGGGACTAAGGCTTTTGCAGGCTTACTTTTTATTGTGAATTTAAAACATAAAAGCAGGGCAACTGGGTGGCTCAGTCAGTTAAGCATCTGCATTCGGCTCTGGTCATGATCCCAGGGTCCTGGGATCCAGTCCCTCAACAGGCTCCTTGCTCAGTGGGGAGCCTGCTTCTCCCTCTCCCTCTTCTTGTCACTCCCCCTGCTTGTGCTCTCTCTGTGTGTGTCAAATAAATAAATAAAATCTTAAAAAAAAACAAAATAAACATAAAAGCAGACACCCTGGCCAGTTCAACTGGAAGAGGCCAGGGCAAGAAAATTACTAGCAAAAGAAAGGAAAGGGGCACCTAGGTGGCTCAGTTTGTTAAGCATCAGACTCTTGATTTCTACTCAGGTCATGATCTCAGGGTCTTGGGATCCAGACCCGTGTCAGGCTCTGCACTCAGCATGGAGTCTGCTTGAGATTCTCTCTCTCCCTCTCCCTCTGCCCCTGCTTGTGCCTGCTCTTTTTCTCTCTCTAAATAAATAAGTGAATAAATGAAATCTCTTTAAAAAATTTTTAAAGATCAGTAAGTGTTATACAATCAGAACAACAAGGAGAGGAAATGATAGGAAAACGGTTAAGTCTCAGAGAACTATGGGACAACAACAAAAATCTAACATTGATACTATCAGTCCCAGAAGGAGAGGATAAAGAACTGCAGGATTGAAAAAAATATATTTAGAGGTTTCTGGGTGGCTCAGTCCATTAAGTATCTGACTCTTGATTTTCACTCAGGTCTTGATCTTAAAGTCATGAGTTCAAGCCAAGCCCAATGTTCGGTTCCAAACAGGGCATGGAACCTGCTTTAAAAATACAATACAAGGGGCGCCTGGGTGGCTCAGTTGGTTGAGCGACTGCCTTCGGCTCAGGTCATGGTCCCGGAGACCCGGGATCGAGTCCCACATCGGGCTCCCTGCTCGGCGGGAGGCCTGCTTCTCCTTCTCTCACTCCCTCGGCTTGTGTTCCCTCCCTGGCTGTGTTTCTGTCAAATAAATAAAATCTTTAAAAAAAATACAATACAATACAATACATAAAATAAAAATAAAATAAAATAAAATAATAAAATAAGGGCGCCTGGGTGGTTCAGTTGGTTAAGCAACTGCCGTCGAGCCAGGTCATGATCTGGGAGACCCGGGATCGAGTCCCACATCGGGCTCCTTGCTCGGCGGGAAGCCTGCTTCTCCCTCTCTCACTCCCCCTGCTTGTGTTCCCTCTCTGGCTGTGTTTCTCTCTGTCAAATAAATAAAATCTTAAATAAAATAAAATAAAATAAAATATACATGTATATATATAATCTCCAAGACATGGAAGCAAATCATTTATACACACACACATAAATATTTGGCATATATGTATATTTAATATATATCTTTAAAAAATAATATTTGTAAACTTTCAAATTTGGTGAAAAAACATAAACCTACAAATGTAAGAAACTGGGCGCCTGGGTGGCTCAGTGGGTTAAAGCCTCTGCCTTCAGCTCAGGTCATGATCTCAGCGTCCTGGAATCGAGGCCTGCCTCGGGCTCTCTGCTTGGCAGGGAGCCTGTTTCCTCCCCTCTCTCTCTGCCTGCCTCTCTGCCTACTTGTGATCTCTCTCTGTCAAATAAATAATAAATAAAATCTTTTTTAAAAGATTTTTAAAAATGTAAGAAACTGAGTAAATCCCCAATAGGAAAAAAACAAAGATAGCCCTCCCCAGATCTATCACAATCCAACTGTTGAATACTAAAGACAAAGAAAACGAATCCTGAAACTAGCCAGAGAAAAATGATACATTCCATATAGGGAAGTAATCTGAATGACTGCAGATTTCCCATTAAGAACCATGAAAAACAGGGGCGCCTGGGTGGCTCAGTTGGTTAGGCGACTGCCTTCGGCTCAGGTCATGATCCCGGAGACCCGGGATCGAGCCCCACATCAGGCTCCCTGATCAGCGGGAAGCCTGCTTCTCCTTCTCTCATTCCCCCTGCTTGTGTTCCCTCTCTGGCTGTGTTTCTCTCTGTCAAATAAATAAAAAATCTTAAAAAAAAAAAAAAAGAACCATGAAAAACAGAAATAAATGACTGAAGAAAAAAACTGCCATTGAGCAAAAAATATCTTTCAAGAATGAAAGAAATATAAGGACATCTCTAGATGAAGGGAAATTAAGTGAATCCGTAGTCAGGAGATCTGCTTCGAAAGAATTCCTGGGGTGCCTGGTTGGCTCAGTTTGTAGAGACTGCATATCTTGACGTTGGGGTCCTGCATTTGAGCCTCATGTTGGCTGTAGAGATCACTAAAAAATAAGCTTAAAAAGAATTGTCAAAAGAAGTTCAATGAAATTTAGAATACCAGGATTACAAGAAGTACAACATAAATGATAACTATCTGGGCACATATCATAGATGATACTCCTCATAGGTTTTTAAAAACATACTCAGGAATTGAAAGTAAAAAATGAGGGCACCGTTTGGCTTAGTCGGTTAAGTGACTCTTGATTTGGGCTCAGGTCATGAATTCAGAGTCGAAAGAGAGAGCCCTGTCTCAGGTTCTGTGCTCAGGACAGTCTAGACGCCTGAGATTCTCTCTCTCTCTCTCTCTCTCTCTGTCCCCCTGCCTCTCCTTCCACTCATGGTCTCTCTAAAATAAATAAATACAATCTTTTTTTAAAAAAAAGAAAAGTGAAAAACATACATAACATTCTTCTGATTGGGACCTTATTAATATAGAGAGAGGTAATATCAAAAACAACTGCGTCATAAAAGGTACCATGGCCAAAATGGTGCCAAGATTCCACTTCAATTAGCCCATATAGATATGAGGACCGATATACTCCAGATGTATCTTTTCATCTCTAATGCAATCACTAAGAAATACACAACCACATAGCATAAGAAAACACAATAGATAAATCAAGGTGGAATACTAAAAACTTTTCAAATAAGCCCTAAAAAAGCCAAGAAGGAAAGATAGGCATGCAGCACAAAGGGAATAAACAGAAAACAAATACTAAAATGGCTGCCCTAGGTTAGATTCTAATATTGCAGGAATTATGTTAAATGCAAATGGCTGAACACACCACTTAAAAAGCAGAGATTGTCAAAATGGATTAAAAAAACAAAAGCCAGTGGATCCAACTCAAGGCAGTCTTCCACAAACTCACTTCAAATATAATGAAATAACTAGGCTCAAAACTCAAAGCATAGCATTCCTATGTTCTGCAAACAATGGTAAAAGGCAGCGGGGACAGATATAAAATGGCAGGGTGCAATGGCAGAACCCCAGTGCCAAGCTCTGCTTATTTCTGTGACATGCCTGCCAGAAGGGCCTCTCTCACCAGCGGCCAGATGCTGCTTCTTTTCCCCCTTGCTGCTTCTGCGGACGCCCTTAATCCACACCCCACTCTGGGGTTCCACGAAGCTGTTTCATGAAGTTGGAGGTGCCCATTCCTGCTACTAGCCTACATACCAGAGGCCAAAGATTTTATGCCAACCTTTGCATTTGCTTCCACTCCTGAGTGCTATTCCATCAAGGGACTTCATCATTCAAGTATAAATAGCAATGGATAAAATGTTAAAGACACCGCATACTAAAAAAAAATATATATATATATTAAAACTTGTGAATGTCATCAATGTCCACAACACAGTTTTTTAAGCCTTCATGGCTTCTGAGCACGCAACATCTTAGATGTAATTTTCCCTGGAACTGCTTCTCACATGACTCAGGAGACTTGGTCTCCCTGGGGCCTGTCAATCATAAACACCCATGCCCTTGCCTTCCTCCGCCCAGATTTCCAAGAAATGTGTCAATGGATGAAATGGGATTTTTTTTTTCACCTGACTTAGAAAAGAGTAGGAATATTCCTACTCTCTTGGATAGTCTTGAGGTGAGGATATTGGGATAGAGAAGCAGGTAACTGCCAGGCAGGTAACAGTCCTCAGTAGAACCTGTGTGATGGCTAGGCATTTCCTGCACCTCTTTTCTTTTGTCTCGGATGCTGAACTCAATGATCACATATCCATTTATCCATTTCCCCTTTTTTTTTCTTCAAAACTGATTTAACTTATTTCAGAGAGACAGAGTAGGAGGTGAGGCAGAGGGAAAGGCTCTCAAGCAAACTCTGAGCTGAATGCAGAGCCTAATACAAGGCTCAATCTCACGACCCCAAGACCACAAACTGAGCTGAAACCAAGAGTCAGATGCTTAAACAATTGAGCCACCCAAGCACCCTGTTTATCCACTTTCAATGGAGAACATGGGATTCTCTCTTCCTGAGTATCGGCCTGAGTCATCCTTGTAAACTCTGCTGGCTGAGGTAGGATCTCTTTGATTAAGGCTTCTGAAGAGTATCTGCAGGGCCTGGAGCCCTTTCTTCTCCACCATCCTCAGCAGGGTCTCATTCTTTCTCTGCTGCATTGGCATTGCTCCACCAGCTCCTTCTCTTCCTCGGTGAAGACCTCACTGTCCTGGAGATCATCCAGGACTCTGTTCAGGTCCCCAGCCTGGCTTGCAGGTGCCGGCGGTGTTGCTTCAAAAGGCCTCAACTGCGCAGAAGAAAAGGATCCATCATTTAAGGGGATCAGGACCTATGCTCAGCTTAATGACATCTTTCTTTCCCCTCCTTTTTTTTCTTAAGTAGGCTCCAGAGCCAATGTGATGGGGCTTGAACCCATGACCCTGAGTCAAGAGCTGAACTAAGGTCCAGTGCCACCCAGGAGCTCCTTAAAGACATATTTCTGCGTGGAGATGTTGCTCATTATCTTTTGCATGTTGTCCAGATCTTACACACACAGGGTGTGCAGTCCATCCTCAGGGATCTGAGTTCAGGGAAATTCAATGATCCCTCTTCTTGAGTCTCGTCCCCTCCCCTGCAAGCTTCAAGCACCTCTCCTTCACTTTCTGTTCACAGTGGAACCGTAGAGAGGACTCTATCTTGCTGTACATTCATCTATCCATCCTTGTAACAATCTTCAAGTTCGTACACTGGTATGCATGATACCAGAGGTGCAGGTGGACTAGATTAGCTCCCTATCCCCAAGAGTCTCCTGAGAAACTGTGTAGAAGGAGATTTAGCTGGTTAAGTATACACAGAAGGGACCAGGAGCACGGGAGAGAAGGTATTTTGCATCACGCTGACTCTGCGTTCATGTTGGTGCTCATATATAATACCTGTGTTACACGCATCGCTTTCCTGTTCCTTGGTGTCTTCACTAAAGGCATGACGAGGGGTTTGGATTTTTTTTAAGAGAGAGAGAGACAGAACACAACCTGGGGGAGAAGGACCGAGGGAAGGAGAGACAGAAATTGAAGCAGGATCCATGTCCAGCGTGGAACCTGATGTGGGGCTCGATCTCACAACCCTGAGATCATGACCTGAGCCAAAATCAAGAGTTGGACACTTAACTCACTGAGCCACCCAGGCACCCCAAAATACGATTGCTTTCTAGGTACAACTCATGCCTCTAGAACTTTGTTCTAAACACAGTGGTACAGATCATGAATGTCACATGCGGCCATAACCAAAGAGCTTAATTTAACAATGTGATTCTGTGAAGTCTTGGTGTTTATACTGAAGAGTCACTGCAAGTGTACGTTCACTGACTCTTCAATTCTAATGAATTCAGTTGCTTTCACAGTATATTTTTAGCATAACCTATTCTTGCTTTCTTGATTATTTTTACTTGTCCGTTTGTTTAGCAACTTCTAGTCAATCTTCTTCAATGGACATAAACTTCACCTTTGTCCTCTCTCCAGGATGTGCTCTGAAACTTTTTCAACTACCTCAAGGTAAGATTTGAGCCCTCCATTTTATCCTCCCCTAAATCCCTCTAATTTTCCTTTGGAATACATCTACGGCTATACTTTGAAATGAGACTTGTTTTCACCTGCTGGAATAGAAACCCATGAGTGTGGGGTATGTGTCTCTCTCAGGTGACACTCTGTACAGGATTGCCACTTCATGGCCGTCGCCATGTTCACGCTGATGCTCCTCCGTGATTCTCTGGGGCAGCCAGCCAATGTGCATTGACAGAGCTAGAAGTGGTGGATATAAAGCACAAATTACATACCATGAATATTTAGCGTGCCACATGCATTCAATACGCTGCCTTTGTCATCATGATCTTTTTTCTTACCATAATCCCAACTCTTGCAAAATGCAACCATAGCCTTTGAGTCAGACAATAGGGGATGACTAGACTTTAAAGCAATGTCTTCACAGAAGAGTTAGTATCCGAGGAGGATTTGAAAGAGCAAGATTCTGGTATTAAATACAATATGCCACCAAGCCAAAAGCAAAGATGGGGAGAGAAATGTGATGCTTCACAGTGCATGGTGGCCAGAATGAAGACTTGACTCAAGATGTGGGCTGGGGGCGCCGGGGTGGCTCAGTGGGTTAAAGCCTCTGCCTTCAGCTCAGGTCATGATCTCAGGGTCCTGGGCTCGAGGCCCGCATCCGGCCCTCTGCTCAGCAGGGAGCCTGCTTCCTCCTTTCTCTCTGCCTGCCTCTCTGCCTACTTGAGATCTCTCTCTCTGTCAAATAAATAAATAAAGTCTTTATTTAAAAAAAAGATGTGGGCTGGCAGGAGCTTCTGAACGTTTTGTTTTTTTTTTTTTTAATTTTATTTATTTGACACAGAATGTTGTCCTCTGAATCTTGACTCCTTATTTTATTTATTTCATTTATTTTTAAAAGGTTTTATTTCTTTATTTTTAGTAATCTCTACTCCCAAGGTGGGGCTTGAACTCACAACTACCCAAGATCAAGAGTCACATGTTCTTTTTTTTTTTAAAGATTTTATTTATTTATTTGACAGAGAGAAACACAGTGAGAGAGGGAACACAAGCAGAGGGACTGAGAGAGAGAGAAGCAGGCTTCCCGCCAAGCAGGAATCCTGATGTGGGGCTCGATCCCGGGTCTCCAGGATCATGACCTGAGCTGAAAGCAGTCGCCCAACCAACTGAGCCACCCAGGCGCCCCTAGAGTCACATGTTCTGACCGAGCCAGCCAGCAGCCCCTTGACTCCTTACTTCGAATAATGTCTTTCTCTGCTACCTATCACTCCAGAAACCTTAACTGATTTCCAGCTAATCCCTGTTCTTGATTTTTACAACAGCCTCATAGCCCGGCTCCCACCTCCAGTACATCCTACACCTATAGTCATCCACACTATTCACAGCCTGCAGTGCTTTGCTACCCACCTTTCCTAAGTCCCCCTTTGCCTTCAGCCTATGGACCAAAAGAGTTCAACCGTCACCCTTCTGTTTTCAACTTCTCTTTCTTGCCTATTTCTGGTCTCCTGTGCCCTCCATCCATCTAAAGTCTCATCACCAGCCCTACTGAGCTACTTTCACTTAGAGTTCATCAGATGCAAGACATTTTCCCCAATAAGATGTGGTTGCATGCCCAGAGTCTGCATATTACACTGTCTCATGAATTTGCTCAGGTATATCAGACTGCTTCTTTGTGTCTGACACCATTTGGTCTTTATAAATGAAGAGGAGGTATGATCTCTCATTGAGCCACATCACACCACTCAAAGACCTCCTGAAATCAGACACATCCTTCAGACTTTTGGTGTGGACACTGCACTCACCTGAGAGGGGAGAGGGGGCCGATGCACCATGAAACTGGAGCTCCACTAGGAAAGAAGGAAAAGTTGGAGAATGAAACGGGCCATTTACCTTTATTTAGTTTTTCTTTTTTATTTAAGTTTTTTGTTGTTGTTTTTGTTTCTCAAAACTCTACATCTAGCATGGTGCTCAGACTCACAACTCTGAGATCAAGAGTCACGGGGTCTTCTGACTGAGCCAGCCAGGTGCCCCTGCCATTCCTCTAGTCTTCGATGTAATGCACTAAAATAATTTAATTTCATTTCCTAAGTTAAGGATCCCACTGGAACACTGATATACTAATGGAACCCAATTAAGTAGAAGGTCACTCACTGCCCATCAAGGAAATGCATCAGAGGAAGAAACACATTTTTCCAATATTCTCTTTCTACTTATAAGCCAGTATGTGAAGAAATGTGGAAACTATAGTAAAATTATCACACTGTGCTACTAGGCAAATGTATTTTAAACATGAAATACCATCATGAAATGAGTACATTTCAACAACAAGTGATGCTATTCTTTAAACCCTATCATACTGGGATTTTTGATAGGTCAGAATGTATACATTGAACACACATATAAGTTGGTGGGAGATTTGCTGATTGGAGCCACCATCTGGGAAAATCACAAGTGTGTTTACCATGAAGCCTTCTACATGGTCTTACACCTTCTTCCCAGAAGCCCTGCTATTCTTTAAAGTTCTGATAAATTGGGCGCCTGAGTGGCTCAGTGGGTTAAAGCCTCTGCCTTCAGCTCAGGTCATGATCTCAGGGTCCTGGGATGGAGGCCTGCATCGGGCTTTCCGCTCAGCAGAGAGCCTGTTTCCTCTGCACTCTCTCTGCCTACTTGTGATCTCGCTCTCTGTAAAATAAATAAATAAAATCTTTAAAAAAATAAATAAAGTTCTGATAAATTCTATGTCCTTCCTTTGGCAGCTGTTTAGTCTCTATGTATGACAACAACTATAAAATTGCCCAGAAAATAGAATTAAATTGACTTTCTGCTGCTTTTGATTCTCATAATTAGTATCTCTTGTTCACTACCTCCTCAGTAGGAGAGGGAGGGTCCAATTCTTCATACCAACGGCTATCCTTATCCCGGGCAGACCAGTGTCAATGCTTTTGTTTCAACTCAATGTTGACTATAAACTGGCAGTGGATTTATTCTCTTCTCTGCAATGGGACCATAAACAGACCTTCTCCTCTGACACACTTCACAACAACCAAGGGGAGAGGTGCATGATTATTTTTCCTCCCCCAAATTTTAACCTCTTATTTTTAGTCTTGTGTCTTTTATCGGTAACTTCAAGTATGATTGGTTCCTTTATCTTCCCAGCAAAGACTTTAGAGAATAACTGGATTTCTCCAGGACTCATGTAAGATAATTTCAACTCCTAGAGGAAATACACCACTTGACTTAAAGTATCAGGGGGCTGAGGGCAGGGGTAGAAAGGCCTGTTGGCCTGCAGCGAACTGCCCACTGGAATATTAGCCATTTCCTATACAGTCTCGTGGCTGGTTGAGGGGGAAACAAAAGGAGAATGGTCAACAATCTTTCAATTTTACAATTTTAGGAAATAGTATTATCCCATGGAAGGGAAGGCACCCAGTCCTACCAGAATAAGGTTCAGAGAATAAATCACCTTAGCTACTGACCCTCCACTGGTCTTCCTTTTTGTTTTCTCAAAAGTACAAAATATTTTGAAACCTGAGCGAAATTTGAGTTTGATTCAAATTCTACTACCTCGGGCATTATTTCCAGGTGAGCTGA
>PITA01013135.1:27148-59053 GCA_004023965.1 Spilogale gracilis
GCGCGTGTGTGTGTGTGTGTGTGTGTGTGTGTGTATATATATTATCCCCCTCTGGACCGGAGGGGATGTATTTTTTTAAGATTTCATTTTTTTTAAAGATTTTATTTATTTGACAGAAAGAAATACAGCTAGAGAGGGAACACAAGCAGGGGGAGTGAGAGAGGGAGAAGCAGGCTTCCCACCAAGCAGGGAGCCCGATATGGGGCTCAATCCCGGGTCTCCGGGATCATGACCTGAGCCGAAGGCAGTTGCTCAACCAGCTGAGCCACCCAGGTGCCCCAGATTTCATTTTTAAGTAATCTGTGTACACAATGTGGGACTCAAACTCATAACTCTGACCTCCCGAGCAGCGCGTTCCTCCCGAGGACCTCAGTTGCGCACCCTGGAGAGACATGTATTCATACAGTTTTCCTGGTGGTTATCTCAGAGCTAGGGATTTCTCTCTTTTCTGTTTGTTTGTTTATTTGTTTTTCCTTGGCAGGGCGGAATGGGCAGAGGGAGGTGGAGAGAGAATCCTCAGCGGGCTCCGCACTCAGCACAGAGCCCAACTCTGGGCTCCATCTCAAGACCCTGAGATCAAGACCTGAGCCGAAATCAAAGCTCAGACACTTAACCAACTGAGCTACCTCCTGCCCACAAAAGATTTCTTTTTACCAAAAATCTCTGTATAGTTTGATTTTTCTTTATAATATTGTGGCAGGCATGGTCTGAGTGGCCCTGAGATCTGGGGACAAAGAGGCTTCCTCCTGTGGCTTAGCAGAGGACCATTCCTGTCTGCAGCCGCATCTGTGAGGGAGGAGGGTAGAGACAAGTCCCGCCATTTCTCGAGTCTCCTGTCCTACGAGGTGCTCTGCGCCCCCATACACCAGCCAGCAATGCGACAGTGACATGGCCCCAAAGAGACCCAGAAGCAGAGCAGAAGAGCCCGCAGAGTAGGAACTCAAACAATAAAAGAATAATAGTATTTGACAAGTCTCCTCTAAAGCTCAATACAGACTTCCTGGAATTAACAAGCAAGAATCCCTGTCACAAACAACTCTACTAGATGGTGTCGTTAGTTCACTTAGTAAATACTCTGGGTGGGCAGTGATCAGGTGGGGGCAGGAAGGGGAAAGAGAAGCTGGTAATGTTCCACTTCTCCATCTGGGTGCTGGATTCATGATGTGTTTACAGCGAAAATTAGGGAGCGATACGTTTATCTGCATATTTTATTCATGTTAAAAGAAATCCTTAAATCCATTTAAAGGAAGGGTGTCCAATGCTGAAACCCGAGTTTCATGTGAGCATGAAACAATGTTCAGTTGCTTAAGCGTCTGCCTTCATCTCAGGTCATGATCCCAGGGTGCTGGGATGGCGTCCCCATCTAGCTTCTTGCTCAGCAGGGAGCCGGCTTCTCCCTCTGCTTACCACTCCCCCTTCTTGTGCTCTCTCTATCTCTATCTCTCTCAGTCTCCCTTTCTCTCTCACTCTCTCTCTCTCTGGCAAGTAAATAAACAAAATCTTGAAAGGAAGGAAGGAAGGAAGGAAGGAAGGAAGGAAGGAAGGAAGGAAGGAAGAAAGGGAAACACAAGGTCCAAGGTTATAAGCGGACGTGTAATTCTCACTTCTCCAGAACCTGCCAGTCTTACCTTCGTTAGCAAGGTGTCACTGAGGATAAGGTACAAGTGAAATTTAGTATCTTCGGGGTATAAGTGGTAATAGACGAGTGCCGTGGAGGTGATGGGGACCGAAACAGCAGTCCCGCTGGCCAATCTCAACAGGATCCCCATCAGAGAGAAGCTGGGGTTTTCAAGGACAGCATAGGAAGGCGCCACTTGGGCTGGCAACTCCAGGACCATCCTTCCGATTTAAAACGGGCAACTTGGAACCAAGAGGTGTCGACCTCATTTGCTGAAAGACAACCACAGAGGCAATCAGACAATGGTCCCCATCATCCTCATGGCCTCTCCTCTCCCCTTCTCACCTGGGAGGGAGATGATGTGAGGCAGATGGATTTCGGGCTCCACGGAGATATCAAACAATGGGCCTGCCGCCATCCATTGCTCCTCATGCTGCAACTTCAGGTCTGGGTGCTGACTCCAAGAATCGAACGCATTCCTCACGGTCACCGCTGCTGTTACCAGGAATCCAAGGCATGTCACTGGCCACAGATAGAATCCAGCCATGGGGAAGTGGATGCTGAAATGAGCCAGAGTGACAGTCATGCTGGGAGAACTCCGGGACTTTGATTTTTCTGTTTTATAGATTTTATTTTTGTATTTGAGAGTGAGAGTGAGAGAGCACAAGCTGGGGGAGCAGCAGCTGGAGAGGGAGAAACTGAGCTGGGAGTCTGACCTGGGGCTCGATCCCAGGACCTCGGGATCATGACCTGAGCCAAAGGCAGACCCTTAATGACTGAACCACCCAGGCTCCACAGGTGTTTGATTTAAAGAACAAAAGTGCAGAGGGACGTGGTGTTTGGGGTGGAGCAGGGTTCAAGACCCATCTGTGACATTCACCACATTAGAGAATGCTGGGGAGTTAATGAAGCTCTCTGGGCCTCACGTTCTCTGTATTCTACGTATGTTGAAGTTAAAATACCGACTCAGTACATAGGATCAGAGAATACTGATGAAATTTCTGATGTCTAAGGGAAGGATCACATCCTTATCATGCAGGAGTATTCATGTAAATATCACCAAACATATATGGCCTTTATAGGAGAATTGTCCTGAAACAATCGGCGTCTTTGATTCTTACCTGTATCTGCTGGCACCACTTATCAGTTAACTCAATATCCACGTTTCCTTCAGGGCCCACAAACTGATTGCTATGACAAGCTGGTTCACCCCAGAAAAGAGTTTAGGAGGCTGAAGGGGCATGAGTGTCTTCTCTTCTAAGTAAGTCTCTTCTGAAAAATACGCATTGTACATGTCAGATGTGGATTTGTTAGAAAAAGGCATGGCCTAAATGAGTATTGGATTTTGAATCGCACCTGTGCTGTTGGGAATCCAGATATCAGAGAGAAGAGAAAGTGGGAAGAACAAGGGGCTTTGGTCTTAGAGTCAAGACAAAGAAAGGTGCAAGAATATTATTGGTTACTACTGAAACTGCACCTCCAAATTTAAGAAGGAAGTGAAGCTGGACAGCTTTGTTGGGGGGCAGTATTCACCTCGGGCAGGGACCATGGCAATTAAATTTCTACATGGTCCCAAGCAGCACCTAATATGTGATGCTGGAGGGGGAAGGCAAGTGCATACAAGGAACAAGCATGAAAGCTGAAGAGGAAAAGGCACATCCGTTCACCCTAGTGTTCATCACCAACCCAAGACACCCCCCAGACCATCCCTTGGTTCCCCGAGCATTTCCACCACCCAACCAGGACAGCCTTCCCAGCAGCGCTTAGAGACCCTCCCCACATGCACTGTGGGGTCCCATTCTTTCCACTCAGACTCGGGGTGAGGATGATTTGCACGGAGCAAATATCTGTATCCTGAATGACAGAAGTCTCTGATCTACTGTACTCTGAGAAAATTGGCTTATCAAGAATTATATATGATGGAATCTCATTTTGCACAGAGTAGGGATTTTGTATAGGAAAAATGAAAAGTCTCAAACCATTACCTAACCTCTCTGAGCCTTTTTTTCTCCTGTGTAAGACAGAGACCAATGCCACCTGCATCTTATAGAACTGTTCTGAATCTTGGCACCTAGCTGTGTGGTGCCTTCAGGAAATAGCACCCAGTGTCAAGCTACTCCCCGGCACCATGTGTCTGGTAAGCCCAGGAGCTGAGGTGAGCCTCAGCATATAGCCAACGCCAGGGGCCTGCTCTCCTGGAATCTCATGTGGCTTTCAAGCTACTTCACACCAAGTGGGACACCTTCCAACCATGAGCACTTAGAGGTGGAGCGAGTAATGACAGGAGCTAGGACAGTCAAGTCGGGTAAAGTTGTCTAACCCAATGAGCACTGGGCTGGGATCGGTGCTGAATTTGTAGATGGAGCCTATAAGAAAGTCCTCATGCTGAGGGCACCTGGGTGTCTCAGTGGTTAAGCCTCTGCCTTCAGCTCAGGTCATGATCCCGGAGCCCGGGCATCAAGCCCCGCATAGGGCTCCCTGCTCAGCGGGAAGCCTGCTGCTCCCTCTCTCACTCCCGCTGCTGGTGTTTCCTCTGGCTGTGTTTCTCTCTGTCAAATAAACAAAATCTTTACCAAAAAAAAAAAGTCCTAATGCTGAAATGAGGTTATAAGAAAGAACTCTTAATCCAACAGGACTGATGTCCTGGTGTCCTTGTATGAAGAGAGTGAGACACTGGATCTTTCTGTCTGTCTCTCCTGGATATGCAGAGGACAGGCCATGGGGGCACCCAGGGAGGAGCTGGTCATCTCCAAGGCAAGATGAGAGCCTTCACCAGAGACTGAATCTCCCAGCACTCTTGGGAGCCGCCCGGGTCTCGCAAGCTGATGGGGTCACGGTGGCGAAGATGGCAGTAGAAGCAGAGCTCCTGCCTCATCAGAAAACTCACTGACTCCCATAGGTCTCAGTGAGAAGGTAGCAGTAGAAGCACAGCTCCTGCCGCCATAAAATAACCCCACCAGGCCTGGCGTGGTCCCAGCGAGGAAAGGGCAGTCTCAGCCTCGCTCCTGCCGATGGTGTGGAACTGGCATCTCCTTCCTTTTCACTAATTGCTCTTTACCCTAAAAGCAAAGCACATCACTCTTGGCAGGGTCTCAGGGGGCCCCAAACCAGACCGAGAGTTCTGTACTGATACCACATAAAGACCATCCCCTTAGCCCTGATATAAAAACTTCAGATCAAATCACTAAAGAAGTTTTCTCCCAGCACCTTCCCCCTGAAGATATGCAAGGTCATAAAATGGTTAAAGGCCCTTGAGCTAGGAATCAGTTTAGCCCAAGAAAAAGAGCTTTATCTAAAGATGAGGCACAAACAAGGACAGAACAGAAGTTACTACATATTAACTAATGACATATGGCGGTTCCCTCCCGGAGGCCTACATTCCATGAGCATCCCTGCTACACAAACACCCACATTCCCTTATATTGGGGTCTGCAGTGAGAAGGGAGACTCAATAGTCAGAGAAGAACAAGGTAGTTAAAAAACACTGCCATTGGTACAAGCCCTCGCTAGAGCAGGGCCCCCATGGTGCTCACACACAGGGTTATAAAGAAAAGGCCCATGCGAACAACTTAAATCCTGCCTCTACAAAATAAATAACACTTCCCCCTATTATGGGTAAGGTGCTAGACAGGATAACTCCTGGCTGGTTTACCAATAATCTAGGTTATATCTTAAGTTTAATTCTATATGTAACTTACTGAACTAAGCCTTTTTTTTGTCTTGTTGATCACTATACCTTACCACTAAAAGTCATCTATTGTAAAAAATTCTGCCTTCTGATGATGTGCCACTTGTTGCCTATACATAAAGATACTGAAAGCCAGCAAGGCAGACATGCCTGACAGGTGATCGAAAAGGAATCTTTGGGACTCTCTCATTCGCCAACACCGACCTTCCTTCAGGGACCCCTCGTTCAGCCGGAGCAGGCCTCCGGTACAGCACCTTAACCTGAGACTTCCAGCCTCCAGAACGATGAGAAAATTAACTTCTATTGCTGAAGCGCCCTAGTCTGCTATTTTGTTATGGCAGCCATAAGGCACTCATACGGTAGGGATGTGTCCCAGCCCAAAGCCAGTCAGAGCACAAATGTCACAAGGCTCAAGATCCTTAAGCACACATGGCTTATTTTTTGAAGTCTTAGCATGGATTAGGGTCAAAGAAAACAGGTCCCTTTTAAGTAGCCCAGACACAATCCAATGTTGCCACACCTTCCCCGGAAGGTTTCTCACCTCCAGTTTGTCTTTGAAATAGAGTCTATGCCACCCACTCATAGAGTTTCCACGGATAATAAAAAGAGAATATGTATACTGTCCCTAATAGAGTGTTGGAATATGGAATCCATTCCAGACATTTTATCCGGAATTACGAGTATTTCCTATTCCCATGTAAGTTGCAGGGAAGATGGCGTTAGAGGTAAGAAAAATTGCTTCTCATTGTCACCGCCCCAAAGGACTTTAAAACTATCTTCTCCCCATAAAACCACAGGACTTTTCCATCAGCCCACCACACACCCCTGGCTTCATCTCTTATTAGACAATTACCTGATTCTTGTGTCTGTGAAGATTCCTGGACTTCTGGTTTGCTACTGCCTGGGACCCTTGAGTTTCAAAAACAAAGAAGATACTAGAAATCAGCTCACAAGAGGTGACTGATTGACTCAGTCACTGGAACATGTGGCTCTTGATCTTGAGGTCATGAGTTTGAGCCCCATTTTAGGTGTGGAAATTACTTAAAAATAAAATCTTGGGGCCCCTGGGTGGCTCAGTTGGTTAAGCGACTTCCTTTGGCTCAGGTCATGATCCCGGAGACCCGGGATCGAGTCCCACATCGGGCTGCCTGCTCTCAGCGGGAAGCCTGCTTCTCCCTCTCTCACTCCCCCTGCTTGTGTTCCCTCTCTGGCTGTGTTTCTCTCTGTCAAATTTAAAAAAATCTTAAAAAAAAAATAAAATCTTAAAAAAGAAATCAGTTCACACACACACACACACACACACACACAAAATGATACATAAACAAATAAATAAAGGGGATGTGATTACAAGCTAGAGACCACTAGTCTGGAAGGGCCAGCTAAACTTTCAATTACCTTCTTCGCAACGGGGTTACTGCCAGACAACCGGTGCTGTGAAAAACACCGCTCAACCTAAACAAAATGGGAAAGGAAAATGCTCACATCAACATTGTCATCTCCAGACACGTAGATTTGGGCAAGTCTACTACTACTCATCATCTGATCTACAAAGGTGGTGGAATTGACAAAAGACCTATCGAAAAAATTGAGAAAGAGGCTGCTGAGTTGGGAAAGGGCTCCTTCGAGGATGCCTAGGTCTTGGATAAACTGAAAACTGGACGTGAACATGGTATGACCACTGATAACTCCCTGTGGAAATTCCAGACCAGCAAGTATTATGTGGCCATCCATGATGCCCTAGGACACGGAGACTTACCAAGGACAAGCCTGCAGGCACGTCTCAGGCTGACTGTGCTGTCCGGATTGTTGCTGCTGGCGTTGCTGAATCTCTGGCAGGGTCTCCAAGAACCGGCAGACCCATGAGCAAGCCCTTCTGGCTTCCACACTGGGTGTAAAATCACTAATTGTTGGTGTTCACAAAATGGATTCCACTGAGCCACCCTACAACCGGAAGAGATACGAGGAAATCGTTAAGGAAGTTAGCACCTCCATTAAGAAAACTGGCTACAATTCCAACACGGTAGCATTTGTGCCAGTTTCTGATTGGAATGGTGACAATGTGCTGGAGCGTTGGCTCAAGGGATGGAAAGTCACCCGTGAAGATGGGAAAGCCAGCGGAATCACACGCTTCAAGCTCTGGATTGCCTTCTGCCACCAACTCGTGCAACTGACAAGCCCTTGTGTCTGCCTCTCCAGGACATCTCCAAAATTGGTGGTATTGGTGCTGTGCCCATTGGCCGAGTGATGACTGGTGTTCTTAAACCCAAGATGGTGGTCACCTTTGCTCCAGTCAATGTTCACCACATATAAGCACGTATAATTAAACTGTGTGGCAGTTTGAGTTCTTAGTGTTTTTTTTAAAAGATTTTATTTATTTATTTGACAGAGAGAGAGAGATCACAAGTAGGCAGAGAGGCAGGCAGAGAAAGAGGGGGAAACAGGCTCCCTGCCAAGCAGAGAGCCTGATGTGGGGCTCGATCCCAGGACCCTGAGATCATGACGTGAGCCGAAGGCAGAGGCTTAGCCCTCTGAGCCACCCAGGCGCCCTGAAGTTAGTTTTTAAGATCAGTACCTTTTAATGGAAACAACTTGACCAATAATCTGTCACAGAATTTTGAGACCCATTAAAAGTTTCGTGAGAGGGGCACCTGGGTGGCTCACTTGATTAAGTGACTGCCTTCATCTCTGGTCATGATCCCGAAGTCCCAGGATCAAGCCCCGCATCGGGCTCCCTGCTCGGCAGGAAGCCTGCTTCTCCCTCTCTCACGCCCCCTGATTGTGTTCCCTCTCTAGCTCCGTTTCTCTGTGTCAAATAAATAAAATCTTCAAAAAAATTAAATTATATAAAATTTTCATTTAAATAAACCTATATTACAAACATAACAAATGCTGAAAACTAATGACTTTCTAATTATTTTACTACATCTCACTCTACTCTGCTTTGTTTTTTTTTAAGTATACTTATTCATTTTATTTTGTAATCTCTCCACACAAGTGTGGCTCAAACTTAGGGTTCCCAGATCATGAGTCCCATGCTCCACTGACTGAGCCAGCCAGGCACCCCCATACTCTGCTCTCTGGAAGTTATTTACGTGTATGGTGTGTGTGTGGTGAGAACAGTCCATAGCAGAGCTCCCCTGCACAGCTGTTTCCAGTGTCCTGTTCAGGGACAGCATGTTGGTAGTTGGAAATCTGCAGTGATGGAAGGAGTCACCCCACAGAAGCTGGCAATGCTACAAATGAAGGCTCTCCCCTTCCCCTGGGAAGCTGGTGCTGAACATTTTCCGGCACCCCACTTAAGGAGCCCGCGCCATCCTTGGACCTCCTCAGCAGTCAGTTTCCTGGAGCACTGAGTTGGTTACTTGCGGTGATTCCCAGCCCCCCCTCCGATGGCACAGTGACCTAGCGCCAGCTGCTGCCCTTCTGTGCGCAGCTTCTTTTTTTTTTTTTTAATATTTTATTTGATTGACAGAGAGAAACACAGCCAAAGAGGGAACACAAGCAGGGGGAGTGAGAAAAGGAGAAGCAGGCTTCCCACCAAGCAGGGAGCCCGATGTGGGACTCGGTCCCGGGTCTCCGGGATCATGTCCTGAGCCGAAGGCAGTTGCCCAACCAGCTGAGCCACCCAGGCGAGCCCTGTGCACAGCTTCTCAAGACGCCTTCCTGAAGGAAGAGGTGGTTGGCCTCATTCCAAAGTTTCTGGGTTTGTTGGTAAAACTGAATATGCCCATTCATTCTCACCCCGATTCCTGTCTAAGTGCCCAAGTCCCCTGCTTCTCATGTGTCCCCGTGATACAGAGGGATGGAAGCCAACACTACCATGAGCTTTCCCTGGGGAATCACTCCCTTTACTTGGAAACAGCTTCCTCACAAGATGGAGGTTCAGCTGCAAAGCTGTCCAGTATTGGCTCTCCTGTTATGACTTCTCCATATTCTGAGGAAGGACAAACCCAGGAGCTAATATTTGATGTCTTAAAACGTGCTATACAGATTCATCACAATGTCCACTGGAAAACAGAAGGGGAGGTTGTGTTATGAACACAGCATGGTGGTCTGTGACAGGACAATCTCTGCAGCATGACTTTATGTTAATTAAAAGCTTTAGATCCCATGCTTTGACTTAGGGAAATCTTCTCTTGAGCCCCTGTGACTCCATTTCACCCTGTTATAATGGATTTAGCTGTGTCTCTATGTCCCACTCAACATTGCTCTCTCCATCCCGGGGAAGAGAACTCAGTCGATTCCCAACGCCTAGAACTTCCTGAAAGGTTTTATTTCATGATAGGCTGTTGACCTACGTGACCTTGTTGAGAATTTTTGGGGAGAAGATCCCTAGTTTATATTCTGCCTTCACCCATCACTGGTGTCCAAGAGAATGGGACCCTATTGTGACTAAAATTCCAGGACATCAGAGACACTCTTTTTTTTTTTAAGATTTTATTTATTAATTTGACAGAGAGAGATCACAAATAGGCAGAGAGGCAGGCAGAGAAAGAGGAGGAAGCAGGATACCTGCTGAACAGAGAGCCCGATGCGGACCTTGATCCCAGGACCCTGAGATCATGACCTGAGCCGAAGGCAGAGGCTTAACCCTCTGAGCCACCCAGGCGCCCCATCAGAGACATTCTGTACGTGCTAGTAGGACCCACATAATACTAATGCTCCTCTTGTCCCTCCTGCCTCCACGTGGTGAGGGACACATGAGAATGCTACGAGGGAAGGAAATGATGGCTATCAGGCTTATTTTCTTTTTTCACTGGTATCCTCATCCAGGTTTGGAACTGGAAAGCCCTATGCTAGGTGCTTGCTTCTTCACACTTGTGAGCTGGTCTCTACTCACCCTTGGCTGGCTGGGATCAAGACTGGGGTTAGGAGCAAGGGAGTGTCCTTTGGTCCAACAGCTGCACTGTGAAATATGATAGCTGGTAGTCAAGTGTGCCAATTTAAACTTAAACTTTGGGATGCCTGGGTGGGTCAGTTGCCTAAGTGTCTACATTTGGTTCTGGTCATGATCCCAGGGCCCTGGGATGGAGTCCCCAATCAGGCTCCTAGCCCAGTGGGGAGCCTGCTTTTCCCTCTGCCTGCTGCTCCCCCGCTTGTGTGGGTGGGCATGTCTCTCTCTCTCACAAATAAATATTCTTTTTTTTTTTTTAAAGATTTTATTTATTTATTTTACAGAAAGAAACACAGCCAGAGAGGGAACACAAGCAGGGGGAGTGAGAGAGGGAGAAGCAGGCTTCCTGCCGAGCAGGGAGCCCGATGCGGGACTCGATCCCGGGTCTCCAGGCTCACGACCTGAGCCGAAGGCAGTCGCCCAACCAACTGAGCCACCCAGGCGCCCCTCACAAATAAATATTCTTAAAAAATAAAACATGAACTTAAATTTTAAGTAATTAAATTTAAAAATCAGATTGTCACAAGTTCAAGTGCCCAAACAGATGACCAATGAATGGTTTCCTTATTAGACAACCCGGATAAGAAGTAGTCTCTCGTGGCAAGAATTCTATTGCTAGACCTGACCTTAATCAATTGCTACAGTTTAGTTGACTACGGACTGGCGTTGGAGTATGTGGCATTGGTTCAACCAAATAAAGTGGTTCTTTGAGAAGGGATGGATGGATGAAGCAACTGAGGAATTCTTGTGTTCATCAGCAGTATTTTCCAGCCTGACAAATATTACCTTGAGACAAAGTCTATATCTGAGTTAATAGTACTGGGTCAGGGGGCACCTGGGTGGCTCAGTCATTAAGCATCTGTCTTTGACTCAGGTCTTGATCCCGGGGCCCAGGGATCGAGCCCCGCATTGGGCTCCCTGCTCAATGGGAAGCCTGCTTCTCCCTCTCCCACTCTCCCTGCTTGTGTTCCCTCTCTACCTGTGTTTCTCTCTGTCAAATAAATAAATAAAATCTTTTAAAAAGTAGTACAGGCCAATGTCACTTTCCTGATTTTAACAATGACTATTATTATAAAAGATATTATCATTATGGGAAGCTGGGTTGAGTGTAGACTTTTGCTCCTTTTTCTCTGTTTTTGCTACTTCCCAGGAGTCTTAAACAATCTCAAAATAAAAAGTTATAATGATGAAAAAGAAGAAATATGCTGATTTTTACGCAAGTAATCTAAATGTCTTTGCTTTTCATGAATCTGTATGAGACAGAGGGACAAGATCCAAAATTGTTCACTTTTCCCCACTGAATGTAGTGTCCCTTACCCATAAGCTGGTCCAAGATAAGGAGCCCGGGCGAGGCTGAACCTCTGCACATTTCTTGGCATGCGGTAGAGCTCTGGGGGCCTTTCCTCTGTGTCTCCAATGCAGCAGCACCCACACAGCCTGGGAAGACACAAGGGAGTTGTAACTTCATTTTGTGCAAGGAACTTGACAGTAGGACTTCACTGTGATGTGGGAAAGTAATGCAGGTTTTATGTTCCATCTTCAGAGAGGCATTCTCTGACGTTTGCCCTATGGTCCACTTATTCCACAGTGTTTTGTTTTGTTTTTCATTTTTTTAAATATTGCTCTGCCAAGGGACAGTAATCTCTTTTTTAAAAATTTTATTTATTTATTTGACAGAGAGGGAGATCACAAATAGGCAGAGAGTCTGAAGTGGGGTTCTATCCTAGGACCCTGAGATCATGACCTGAGCAGAAGGCAGAGTTCTAACCCACTGAGCCACTCAGGCGCCCCTATTTCACAGTGTTAATTGTTCCCCCGTCTGCACTCAGCAGACAGTGATGTCATCTCAGGAGGCATGCCTCCTGTGATTCTCAACCCTTCATGTTCATCACATGGATATGGAAAACCTGCTAAGACTCACTGGAGACTTGTATATAACCTGTATAACAATATTGCAGACCAGTAACATAGGGAGTCTAAGAAGTTCCTGACTCTTTTGCTACCCTTCATGGATCCTAAACAGGAGGGAACTTTAATAAATTTGCATGACACTAGATGAATTATACTTCCCCAAAAGCAACATCTCTTTATTGTGAGTTTGTCGCGACTACAGAGATGGAAGAGACAAGAATCCACAGGCCGGCACTGACATTTCATAGAACTTACACTCAGGTCAAAATTGTGGCTTCACTCTCTGGTTAAGTATGTTTTCCGACTTTTAAATACACAAATCCTTGTGATGATTCATTATAGAAGGGTAGTATTACTTAGTACCCAAGCTAGAGAACATTAGGTTCTCAGAGGAAATAACTCACTTCAGTGATCCTCCTTATTCCCTGGCGTGTGGAGATTGGACACATGCCACAGTAGCTGAATCTCTGGTCCAATTCATTTATTGCAAGTTCTAAGACTGTGCAAAAATGTGCATTGATTGATCACAGACGAGACACAAGCCTCTGAAAGCATGCTGATGAGGAGGAGCAGAAGCACTCATGGATGGAGCTTAGTGAGTTGGCCTCGTGCCATGAGATGGTCAAAAGCATGGCCACGGATCAGGGAAAGAGTTGGAGGAACATCCATAGGTTTGCTTGTGTGCAGGTATGAAATGGTCGTAGTCAGAGTCAAGGTTATATTACCCCACAATGGAGAGGAAAAGTCTAAATAATACATCTGGGTGCCCAGACAGGTTTTCCCCTTCTGGTATGATGAGATGCATGAATAAGTAAAAATGAGTAAGTAAAAATGTAAGCAGAGGGATGCCTGGGTGGCTCAGCAGGTTAAGTGTCTGCCTTTGGCTCTGGTCATGATCCCAGGGTCCTGGAACTGAGCCCCATATTGGGCTCCCTGCTTGATGGGGAGTCTTCTTCTCCCTCTCCCTCTACCTCTATGCCCTGCTTATATTTTCTCTCTCTCTGTGTCATAAATAAAATTTTTAAAAATGTAAGCAGAGCCTTTTCTTAACAAAATAAAAGTCCATAGTACTGTGTTACTTCATGGAACAATAAAGAGAGATGGAGGAATCAAAGGCATGAAGAGCCTTGAAAGTGGAGTATATGTACCCTCTCCACGTCAGAGGACATCTCCTCGATCTGACAGAGGACATCTCCTGCATCTCTGCCTTAAAGATATCTTTCTTTGCTGCTCAGCCAGTGTGTTTATCTCTCTGCTACGTCTCTATTAACCCCAAGAAAAGAAAAGAGTATTGTATTCAAATACACTGGAAGAACTTGCAGGTAAATATTAGCTGTCATATATCCACCCCAGAGCCAAAGTTGCGTATTGTCCATTGAAAAGAAATACATCGGTTGATCTGTTTCCAGTAACACTAGACACTTGGGAGAGAGACCCAGAAAAGATTATGAAATTGAAAACATATTTTATTTTATATGTAATCCTCTATGTGCAACTATAAGAGATATTGAAATAACTCCTGGATCAGAGAAGTGAAGGTTACCTCAAGTTGTCTAGCTTCAGCAAACAACTTTTAAAAGATAGATAAGAACTAGGATTTAACATCCGCAGAAGTGGGTAATTGAAACATAATTCCTCCTTATAATAACCTTCATTTTTAGAAATAGCCAATCAAGACTAATTTGTTTGCAAAACAAGTTCCAATTCTTTTTTTAAGATTTTATTTATTTGACAGAGAGAAACACAGCCAGAGAGGGAACACAAGCAGAGGGACTGAGAGAGGGAGAAGCAGGCTTCCCGCAGAGCAGGGAGCCCGATGCGGGCCTCAATCCCAGGTCTCCAGGATCATGACCTGAGCCGAAGGCAGTCGCCCAACCAACTGAGCCACCCAGGCACCCAACAAGTTCCAATTTTTTTTTAAAGATTTTATTTATTTGACAGAGAGAAGCACAGCCAGAGAGGGAACACAAGCAGGGGGAGTGAGAGAGGGAGAAGCAGGCTTCCCGCCGAGCGGGCACCCAATGTGGGGCTTGATCCTGGGTCTCCGGGATCATGACCCGAGCCGAAGGCAGTTGCCCAACCAACTGAGCCACCCAGGTGCCACCAAGTTCCAATTTTAAGAGACTTGTTTTAGTTATTTACATAAGCTCAGCAAGAAAGCAATTCTTGGGACACCTGGATGGCTCAGTCCTTAAGCATCTGCCTTCAGCTCAGGTCATGATCCCAGGGTCCTGAGATCAAGCCCCAAATGGGGCTCCCTGCTCAGTGGGGATCCTGCTTCTCCCTCTTTCACTACCCCTATTTGTGTTCCCTTTCTAGCTGTGTTTCTCTGTCAAATAAGGAAAAATAAAATCTTAAAAAAAAAGAACAATTGGCCATTTATTTGTTTTTTAATGTTCAGTTAGCCACCATATAGTACATTGATAGTTTTTTTTGTTTTTTTTTTTAAAGATTTTATTTATTTGACAGAGAGAGAAACACAGCCAGAGGGAGAACACAAGCAGGGGGAGTGAGAGAGGGAGAAGCAGGCTTCCCACCGAGCAGGGAGCCCGATGTGGGACTCGATCCCGGGTCTCCGTGATCATGACCTGAGCCGAAGGCAGTCGCTTAACCAACTGAGCCACCCAGGCGCCCCACATTGATAGTTTTTGACGGAGTGTTCAATGATTCATGAGTTGCTCAGCATAACACGTGTCTTCCTAATGCCCATCACCCAGCCATACAGAGCTTTTAAATTTTGCTTTGCTGGAAGTTTTTTCAAGAAATCTCTAGGTTGAACTCTTAGTAGCCTCTCCAGGCCAGAAGCCAAGCCATTAGACACGTCAGCAGTACCTGTAGATTTGGATGGATTCCTCTTCACAAGGTCCCCAAAGTATCCTGAGGTTACCGTACCTGCCAGAAAGTGACCTTCTTTACTCTTCCTAGGGAGGCTGCTGGGAACTTTAGAAGCAAGGTATCAGGCTAACACTTCCAAGGGGCTTTCTGGCTCCAGGTTTCCTAAAGTCAACTTCAGTTCCTTAAAGCTGTCTCATCATGGGGCTCCTGGGTGGCTCAGTTGGTTAAGCGACTGCCTTCGGCTCAGGTCATGATCCCGGAGACCCGGGATCAAGTCCCACATTGGGCTCCCTGCTCCGTGGGAAGCCTGCTTCTCCCTCTCTCACTCCCCCTGCTTGTGTTTTCTCACTGTGTTTCTCTCTGTCAAATAAATAAAATCTTTTAAAAAAAAAAAAAAGCTATCTCATCATATCTGAAATTATACATGTCTTTCTCAAATGTGTATTCCAGTCAAAGCCTTGGTAAAATAGCCAATGTTTGTAATGGTGTCCTGTTCCAAGGAGACCAGATTCTTACTGAACTTTTGCAAATGACTCTAATTGCCATGAAAGAAAGAATATTCAGAGACCTTCTGAATTGCAAAGGGTTCTACTACAAAAGGTAACTACTACAGTTTGTTTCCAAATGCATACTTTATTACGTTTCTGGAGTCATAGTTTTCTTAAGAGAAAGTTTTTTTAATCTACAAGACCAAACATTAGAGAACTGGCAATGCTTTAAACAAGAATCACAAAACTAGGGCGCCTGTGTGGCTCAGGGGGTTAAGCCTCTGCCTTTGGCTCAGGTCATGATCTCAGGGTCCTGGGATTAAGACCCCCATTGGGCTCTCTGTTCAGCAGGGAGCCTGCTTCCTCTTCTCTCTCTGCCTGCTTCTCTGCCTACTTGTGATCTCCCTCTGTCAAATAAACAAATAAAATCTTTTTAAAAAAAGAGTCACAAAATATAATCATTTTCTTAGTTCATTTAGTCCCATGTTACGAATTCTTGTTCAGTTTATTTTTGTTTTGGAGATTTTGTTTACTTATTTGGGATAGAGAGACAGCGAGCTTCAGCATGGACAGGGATGGGGGAGGGGCAATGGGAGAGGAAGAGGCAGGCTCCCCGCTGAGCAAGGAGCCCAGGAAGGACTCTATCCCATCATGACTTGAGCCAAAGGCAGCCGCGAAATGGATGGAGCCACCCAGGAACCTCTCTGTCCAGGTAACTTAAGATACCAAATTAACAAGCTTGATTGGTGAAGAAGACTTCATTTATCCTTTAAATCTTGGGGAAGTTTGTTAAAAAACCTCAGAAAGTTATAAAGCACATGCCTAAGTAGGATTACAGATCATTATAAAACCCAAAACTTAATTATTTATTTGACCAAAATGACAGTAAGTTTCCAAAGCCAAATATGTAGGGTCCTATACTTATTAGCAAAATTTGCTTTTTTTTAAAAAAAAAAAAGATTTTATTTATTTGACAGAAACACAGCTAGAGAGGGAACACAAGCAGGGGGAGTGAGAGAGGGAGAAGCAGGCTTCCCACAGAGCAGGGAGCCTGATGTGGGACTTGATCCGGGGTCTCCGGGATCATGACCTGAGCCGAAGGCAGTCACTCAACCAACTGAGCCACCCAGGGGCCCCCAAAATTTACTCCTTTAATACTGAGAAGTTTTAACTAAGTAATCGAAAACCTGAAAAGACAAAATAGAGAAACTGGTTTTCCCGGGCAGATAAAGAAAAGAGAAAACAACTTTGTTTACGTTTTCTCATCAAGAGTAGACCAATAATTTAGAAAAATGTTGTCTTTTGAAGAGAGAGAAAGCAGAATTTCAATCTTCTCCCAGTGTACCTTTAAAATCCATTCATTTCAGGACACCATGGTGGGTCATTCGGTTAAGCGTTTAAGCATCTGTCTGCCTTTGGCTCAGGTCCTGGGGTCCTGGGATCAAGTGTAGCCTTGGGCTCCTTGCTCAGCAGGGAGTCCCCTTTTTCCTCTACCTGCTCCTCCCCCTGCTCATGCTCTCTCTCTCTCTCTCTCTCTCTCTCTCTCTCTCAAACAAATAATCTTTAAAAAAACAAATAAGCAAACAAAAAACTTCAACAGAGATCATGAGCTTATCTGACCTTCAGTAAATCTTGATAGAAGAAAAGTTTCACACTTAATATTGATAACTTGAAGACATGTTTATTTTAAACCAACACAATTAAATTAGTTGAAATACCCAGTTATATTCCTCCTGATTTCTCTTTTTTTTTTTTTTTTAAAGATTTTATTTATTTGATAGAGAGAAACACAGCCAGAGAGGGAACACAAGCAGGGGGAGTGAGAGAGGGAGAAGCGGGCTTCCCGCCGAGCAGGGAGCCCGATGTGGGACTCGATCCCGGCTCTCCGGGATCATGACCTGAGCTGAAGGCAGTGGCTTAACCAACTGAGCCACCCAGGCGCCCCTGATTTCTCTTTTAGAAGCCAATCAGTTTGTTTCCCTTTGTTGATTTTTATCTGAGACATTGGTGGGGAAATCTGAAGTGAGCCGTGTCCAAAGGCTAGCATCACCCAAGACGTTGTAGAAACTGGAAGAGGATGGGGGAGGAGACGGAAGACCCAGAGTGCTGCCAGAAGGCAGAAAAAGAAGGTTTTGGGTCCTAAAACCTGTCAGCCTCTATAGATGACCAGACACAGAATTGTGTTCATTTGTTTTTCCTCCAAAGTGGAATCAGGAGTCCATGTCAGGCCTGGAAAGACAGGGAATTTCCCTGAGACAGAGGGAGTTTTGGCAGCTGTTAGGGAATATTCCTGGAAGTCCCCATCCTGGTTCCAATTATAGCCATTAACCCGGAAATGAGGGAGAAGTTCCCACATCCGTTAGGAAGAACAGTGAGAGAGAGAGACAGTTAGCATCCCCCTGTGTTTCCTCCAGCAAGCTAGGTTTAGTCTGAGGAGGTCTACCTAGATCATTACCATCCACTATGTCAGGAGTGAGTTTATTAGCTAGACACGTTGGGGCAAACGCGTTCTGCAAGAGGCCGTTAGCTCAGGGTCCTGTGGTAGAGCATTCAAGTCATCCTAGGTCCTTTTGCCCGTGTCCTCCCAAGGTGATCTCACAGACAGAGCCCACTGGGGTCATGTGGTGTTACAGGAGCTGAATCCTTTCCTAACTTTGCAATCTGACTCAAATTGTTTCCGGGCGGTTAAAAGGTACCCCAAAGGTGAGCCCTTGGGAACTGGAGAAGACAGCAGGTCCATTACCCAAAATATCCTTCTAAAGACTCCTGGGTGCTGTCCCATACAGGTTATGGCAGAGGTTCCCAACCCGAGGCATCCCCTGGACACGGTCACCACCGTTAAAAGCACTATAGGAGGGATGCCAGTGTTCACCCTTCACCCCCAACACACCCCCAGCTTCCCCACTGCCTCCTAGGCTATAGTTGGGTGCCTGGCCTTGGACCAAAATACTGTGCTTTGGAGGTCCAGCCCCAAAGTCACTCATTATTTTACCTTGCTGAAGAACCTACAGCTTTTAACTCATGTAAAACACTAGAAAAGGGGAACCTGGGTGGCTCAGTTGGTTAAGCGACTGCCTTCAGCTCAGGTCTTAATCCTGGAGATCCGGGATCGAGCCCCACCATGGGCTCCCTGCTCGGCAGGGAGCCTGCTTCTCCTTTTCTCACTCCCCCTGCTTGTGTTCCCTCTCTGGCTGTGTTTCTCTCTGTCAAATAAATAAAATCTTTTTTTTTTAAGATTTTTTAAAAAGGGGTGCCTGGGTGACTCAGTGGGTTAAAGCCTCTGCCTTTGGCTCAGGTCATGATCTCGGGGTCCTGGGATCGAGGCCCACATCGGGCTCTCTGCTTGGCAGGGAGCCTGCATCCTCCTCTCTCTCTCTGCCTGCCTCTCTGCCTACTTGTGATCTCTCTCTGTCAAATAAATAAATAAAATCTTAAAAAAGATTTTTTTAAAATCTTTAAAAAAAAAGATTTTATTTATTTATTTTACAGAGAGAGCACAAGCAGAGGGAGGAGCAGAGGGAGAGAGAGAAGCATGAACCACCCAGGCACCCAAAAAAAAGATTTTTTAAAAAGATTTTATTTATTTATTTGACAGAGAGAAACACAGCAAGAAAAGGAACACAAGCAGGGGGAGTGAGAGAGGGAGAAGCAGACTTCCCACCAAGCAGGGAGCCCGATGCGGGGCTTGATCCCAGGATTCTGGGATCATGACCTGCGCTGAAGGCAGTCATTTAATCAACTAAGCCACCCAGCACCCCTTCTCTTTATTTCTTTTTTTTTTTATTGTTCCTTAAATTTTTTTTCCAGTGTTCCAAGATTCATTCCCCATTCCCCACACCCAGTGCTCCCTGCTCTAGGTGTCCTCAGTACCCACCACCAGGCTCTCCCATCCCCTACCCCCTCCCTCCAAGTCCCTCAGTTTGTTTCTGTGTCCAAAGTCTCTGTTGTTTCATTTCTCTCCCTGGATTACCCTAATTCCCATTTACTTTCCTTCTCCTATTGTCCTCTAGGTTACCCCTGATGCACCGCAAGTAAGTGAAACCATGTGATACTTGACTTTCTTTACTTGGCTTATTTCACTCAGCATAATCTCTTCCAGTCCAGTCCATGTTGCTACAAAAGTTGGATATTCATCCTTTCTGATGGAGGCATAGTATTCCATTGTATATATGTACCACATCTTCTTTATCCATTCATCTGTTGATGGGCAACTTGGCTCTTTCCACAGTTTAGCGATTGTGGCCATTGTACAGCAAAGGAAACAGTCAACAAAACAAAGAGGCAACCCACAGAATGGGAGAAGGTATTTGCAAATGACACTACAGACAAAGGGCTGGTATCCAAGATCTATAAAGAGCTACTCAAACTCAACATCCAAAAAGAAGATGAACACATCAAAAAATGGGCAAGAGACATGAAGAGGCACTTCTCCGTAGAAGATATACAAATGGCTAACAGACACATGAAAAAATGTCCGTCGTCACTAGCTATCAGGGAAATTCAAATCAAAACCACACTGAGATACCACCTTACACCAGTCATAATGGCCAAAATTAACAAGTCAGGAAACAACAAGTGTTGAAGAGGCTGCGGAGAAAGGGGAACCCTCTTACACTGTTGGTGGGAATGTAAGCTGGTGCAGCCGCTTTGGAAAACAGTGTGGAGATTCCTTTAAAAATTAAAAATAGAGCTACCCTACGACCCTGCAATTGCACTACTCGGCATTTACCCCAAAGATACAGATTTAGTGAAAAGAAGGGCCATATGTACCCCAATGTTCATTGCAGGAATAAACCTAACCAAAGAAGTCAAGGATCTGTACTCGAGGAACTACAGAACACTCATGAGAGAAATTGAAGAAGACACAAAAAGATGGAAGAGCATTCCATGCTTATGGATCAGAAGAATAAACATTGTCAAAATGTCTATACTGCCCAGAGAAATTTATACTTTCAATGCCCTTCCCATCAAAATTCCACCAACATTCTTCAAAACGTTGGAACAAACAATCCTAAAATTTATATGGAACCAAAAAAAGACCCTGAATCGCTAAGGAATTGCTGAAGAAGAAAAGCAAAGCTGGGGCATCTCGTTACCTGACTTCAGGCTTTATTACAAAGCTGTGATCACCAAGACAGCATGGTACTGGCACAAAAACAGAGAAATAGACCAATGGAACAGAGTGGAGAGTCCAGATATGGACCCACAAATCTATGGGCAAGTCACCTTTGACAAAGCAGGAAAAGATATCCAGTGGAAAAAAGACAGTCTCTTCAATAAATGGTGCTGGGAAAATTGGACAGCTACGTATAGAAGAATGAAACTAGATGATTCTCTTACACCGCACACAAAGGCAAACTTGAAATGGATGAAAGACCTCAACGTGAGGCAGGAATCCATCAAAATCCTGGAAAAGAACATAGGCACTAACCTCTTTGACATCGGCCACAGCAACTTCTTTCAAGACACATCTCCAAAGGCAAAGGAGACAAAAGCGAAAATGAACTTCTGGGACTTCATCAAAATAAATAAAATCTTTAAAAAAAACACTAGAAAAGTTTTACAAAGTGAAATTACCCAATTTTGCAGTATGCAGCCCAGAGGAGTCCCCGTGAGGATGGTCTATTTCCCATCTCGAGAATTGGTACTTTCCTGTCCCTGCCACAGAGGGGTACCTATGAGGGCGTCCCCACATACCAGCTCTCTATCCCATTCCCAAAGCATCCCTTAGCGACCCATCCTAGAGTAAGAGAGTAACCTAACACACTAGGACATCACAAAGTCAGGCCGGCAGGAAAAACCACTCTGACCCTCACTGGACGCCCCAACTCCCCCCTTTTCTGGACTGGCCCTGAATGAATGTTTTAGGTCGCTCAACTATGGTCAAGGGTGCAAACTGATATCTAGGGGCTTGTGGGAAGGTATGTGCTGCCTGTGGAGGAGACTTCGGTGGGTTGTGACCTTCAGGGCTGGTCTCCCCACTTTTCACCTGTCTCAGACACCCCACAGTCATTTTTGATGTCCAGGGGCAAGTTCGGAGCACCGGGTGGCCAGTCCTTATGTGCGCTCCCTGGATGAGGCCTGAAATTAGAGGGAACTCTGCGACATATATCTTCAGAGTTCTCATATGGAAACCTCATTCATTTTGTTTGGACCCAAGGCTCAGGTAAGCAAAAGCCCAATTAAGAAAACGCACAAGTGGCTCAGTTAGTTAAGCATCTGCCTTTGGCTCAGGTCATGATCTCAGGGTCCTGGGATCGATCCTCATGTTGAGCTCCATGCTCACGGGGAGTCTGCTTCTCCCTCTCCTCCCTGCTTGTGCCTCTTTCTTGCTTGCTATCTGTGTCTCTCAAATAAGTAAATAAAATCTTTAAAAAAGAAAAGAAAAGACACAGTGTTTGCATAGAAAGTTTTTTTAAGTTTATCTGTTTAAGTAATCTCTACACCCAACATGGGGCTAGAACTCACAACCCCAAGACCAAGTCACATGCTCTTCTGACTGAGTCAGCTGGATGCCCCAGAAAAGACTGATTCTTTAGTGATCATGGAAAGCCCATGAAAACCACCATGAGATAAGATTCTTGCCCACAATAGTGATGAAAATAAGAAAATAGGACAAAACCAAGGGTAAATGGAGAGGTAAAGCAATGGGGACTCAAACTGGTAGTGAGTGGACTTTGGAGAAAACACAACCACTTTGGAGGATCATTTGGCTACATCTAGAAAAAAAAAAGATTCAAGGATTGAATTGCTTTGAATCAGCAACCCCATTCCCAGGGTCTCATATGTGCACCCAGAAATGTGCACAAAAAGTTGATCGTGTTATTGCCTGCCCTTGGGAAGAAAGTGGTTAACTAGCTAAATGTCCAACATCCAAAGAATGGCTAGATCAATCATGATGCCATCACTACATTAACCTGATAGAGCAATTAATCTGAACTAATTAGAGTGCAAGCCTGGCTCAGTCAGCAGAGCCTTCAATTCTTAATCTCAGGGTCATGTGCTCAAGCGCCACATTGAACGTGAAGTCTACATAAAACAAAAGGATGTAGGCAAGATGGCAGAGGAGGAGGAGATCTAGATATCATTAGGTCTCAGGAGTTCGGCTGGATGGTTATCAAACCAGTCCGAACACCTACAAGACTAACAGGAGATGGAAGAGAAGAGCAGCAATTCTAGGAACAGAAAACTGACTATTTTCTGGAAGGTAGGAGGTACGGAGAAGTGAATTCGAGGCGACATTTGGAAAGACAGACTATGAGGGGAGGGGCTAGCTCCCGGGCAGCAGCAGAGCAGCGGAGCCCCAAATCAGAACCTTTAGAAGTCTGCTCCTCTGAGGGACGATGCCCCAGAGGCTAAGCAGGGGGTGGAACCCTCACTGGGACAGTGTGGTCTCGGGACCCACGGGATCACAGAAGGACCTGGGACGTCTGAGCATAGCAGAGCTCCCAGGTGTTGGAGCAGGGAAGCCGGCTGCAGAGATGGAGCCGAGGAGGGGCTTTCAGCTTGCGCTTACCTTAAATCATGATCTGAGGTGCAGTCAGGCCACTGATCTTGAAAGGGCCGAATAAGACTGACTCCATCTTGTCTGTCGCACCCTCCATCTTGTGTAAATGCCCAGCTTGACCTCTCCCCAGAAGTGTGCTGTGCCCTCCATCTTAAGTAAACCCAGAGCTTGACCCCTCCCCAGAAAAACCACACATGAATGTTGCCCAACCCTGGCCTAGCACGCCTTACGCAACTGACGCTTAGCCAATCAATATAAGCCACTGACATCATCCCGCCTATTGCCACCCCCCCCCCACTATAAAACTATTGTGCTTCTGAAAACCATGTTTTTTCTCTGCATCTCGCTGCTGCGTTGGTGGGTGTGGGAGACTGAGCCTGAGCTAGCTGGAATAAAGGCTCTTTGCTTTTGCTTCAGACTCGGTGACTCTCTGGTGGTCTTTGGGGATCTTGTAATCTGGGCATAACATTTGGGGGCTCGTCCTGGATCCCCAAGACCCTGGAGGGACCCCCCCGTCCGAAGAGCCTGACTGGACACAGTAGGTGTCTGTCTGTCTGGTCTGTCTCTCTTGTGTGAGCTCATTATTGGTATTCTGGTAGTGGGTAGTGCCCCACGCGGTCTAGGTGGACGCACTAGGTGACCAAGGGCCGGAGGATTCAGAAGACATTCCAATCCTCTCTGGAAGGACGTGGAATCCCCTCAGTCTGAGATGAGGCGGGTCACTCCCACTGGTTGGCGTGAGGCCGTAGTCTAGCTTTTGGTTTTACTTCCATGGAGTTGGAAGACTGTTCTCAGGGGACTGAAAAAATCCCCATCTGTGGTTGCTAGGGAATTCGGGGTCCCCCTGGGCTAGGCCGTCGCCAGGGGTTTGAGTCCCATAGCCTAGGCAGTCATGTTTGAAAACCTGTCCTACATGATGGAAGGGAAGCCTGATCACCTCCCATTAGTCAGGGGCACCGGGTGGGGGGAGGGTTGTCCAACCTGTTTGAATGTGATGAGCGCCTGAGTGTGCGAGTGTGTCTGCTTGGCTCCACCGCTTCCGCTACAGAGTCTGAGTGGGCTGCACTGTGGCCGCGGGCCCGCAGACCCAGCAGGAAGCTGCACCCAGGGGCCCATAGGCCCTCGGGACCGAATTGGCCCCAGCTGAGGCAAGGTGGGCTCCGCACAGGTGTCGGAGCCGGAGCCAGAGGCTCCCAGGGAGGCTGGGCCCACGATGCCAAAAGTGCTGTGGCAGCGGCGGAGGAGGCTCCCAGGCCCCCGGCGGCTTGGCCTGGTGTGAGCAGGAGGCTTGGGCGGCAATTCTGCCTAATGCGGAAAACTGAATTCTGGTGTAACAGTTTACAATCGGTTACTCCTTAGTCTTCACTGGAGACTAAGGTTTCTAAAGAGTGCAAAATTCTGCTGACTGTAACTAAGACTGATGGAAATAAGAGAATCAACTATGTATGTGGAAAAGTAGGAAATATGTAAAAAAAGATAAAGAATGGAAATGCATTTTTGTTGAAGGTAAAAGAAGGTACTTTTGTCCTAAATGAGATGGTTGTTTGAAAAAAAAAAATGGCATGGGACAAAATCTGAATGCAAAGGAAAGTTGTAAAAAGGTTTGTGGAGGGAAAACTTTGGAATGGAATTTGAAATTTGGTCGGCCTGGACCAAGATTGAAATAAATGGGTTTTAAAGTATAAGATTGAAACTCTGCTTTCTCTTTGTTCAAATGGCAAGGTTTTCTCCCATTGTTGGTCTGCTCTTGATAAGAAAATGTAAATAGTTGGGTGCCTGGGTGGCTCAGTTGGTTAAGCGACTGCCTTCAGCTCAGGTCATGATCCCGGAGAGCCGGGATCGAGCCCCACATTGGGCTCCCTGCTTGGCGGGAAGCCTGCTTCTCCCTCTCTCACTCCCCCTGCTTGTGTTCCCTCTCTGGCTATGTTTCTCTCTGTCAAATAAATAAAATCTTAAAAAAATTAAAATTAAAATTAAAAAAATAAAAAAGAAAGAAAATGTAAATGGTTGCTCTCTTTGCCTGCTGGGAGAGACCAGTTTCTGTGATTTGCATTTACCACCTCTTTGAAATCTCTAATCCTATTTAGGCTTGTGCTTTAAAACTCTAAGGTTTTACCATACGTCCCAAGATTTAAATCATAGATAAAGTCTCCTTAATTTATTAGGCCTTTTATTTAATTTGCTAAGTCACTTGGGAAGTACTGTTAAACAAATGAGAAGTCTTGGGTTACATTTAAATGGGTGCTATAACTCTTCTGGAGGTCATGTGCCCTACCTAAAGTTTTAATGTACTAGTACAGGATCATCACTAAGTGTTCTGACTATTGAAGTGTTGTGTGTCATAGAATAACTAAGCTTTCCTGTCAATCCTATTGTAGTAACTCTCAAATTGGATCATTGGCAAGGTCTGTTTATGAGTCTTTTACAATTGTTATTGTCTTGCAAAATGAGTTTCTTCTGCAAGGAGATTCACGTAAAGGTAGGGAGAGTCTCCATTTCTACCACCAGGCTCTGTTTGGGGGACTCCGGGTGGCTCCAAAGAGGCCCATAAATTTATCCAAGATTAGTGCAGTGACTCAAGGTAAAAATGAGTCCCCAGGGGCTTTTCCGAAAAGGCTTATTGGAGCCTATAAAATGTACAGCCAGATCGACCCTGAGGCATCCAAAAACCAGAGGGCAATTAACCGAGCCTTTACTAGCCAGTCAGCCTCGGACAGAAGGAAAACTTGGCTGAATTAGTAAGCATAGCAGAAATGGTATTCAACAAAAGGGAATGAAAGGCAGACTAGAAAGATACTTAAGGCTTTGGCATTATATGAAGCGGGAAGAGGCCAGCAGAAAGGGAAGTGGCAGGGAGGAGATGGTCAATGGAAGGAGAAGCTTAAAGATGGAGAAAGCAAAAGCTAAGACTTAGATTCAGATCAGTGTGCTTACTGTAAGGAGAAAGGACACTGGGCCAGGGAATGCCCTAAGAAAAAAATGGCAATGCTGGCCACCAAAGACCGAAAGGGTTATGGTTTGGAACCTCCCCCCCGCCCCCGAACCTTGGGTTAGTGTTAAGGTAGAGAGGAAATCAACTGATTTTTTGATGGACACAGGAGCCCAATTTTCATTGTTACTAAGACTTATGGGGAAACTATCTGGAGAGGAAACCTCGGTACGATGGGCAAATGGCACAGAAAAACTTTGGGGCAACCCGCTGTGCAGATGCTTGTGGCAGCAGTGGATGAACCCCTCCTTTACGAACTAGTCTCAAAACCGGAAGAGGCAGAAGAGGGAGGCCTTTTCCAAACCCTGCAGGTCGAGTTTCCTGAAATGTGGGCAGAGGGAAAGCCTCCTGGCCTGGCCGAGGGACAGCCTCCAGTACTGGTACAGTGAAAAGCGACCACTACAGCTGTTCGCATCCAGCAGTACCCCCTCCCCTGGGGAGCAAAGGAAGGGATCAGAAGATATTCATCCAACTATGCCTAACCCTTATACCCTACTCTCCCTCTTGGGCCCCAAGAGAACTGTGTATACCGTCCTAGAGCTCAAGGATGTGTTTTTCTGCATACCTCTGGCAAGGGAGTTTCAGCCCCTCTTTACTTTTGAGTGGTCTGACCCACAGGAGGGATTCCAGGGCCAGCTCACCTGGACAGTTGCTGCTAGGGCCCTCCTGGTCAAGGACAAATGCTCGAGTATGGGGTATCAAGCCCTCCTCTTCAGTGAACTGAAAGTGACTTTCTGGCCCCTGGCGGTGCTACAGACAGGAGCAGGGTTATGGTTTGGAACCTCCCCCCCGCCCCCGAACCTTGGGTTAGTGTTAAGGTAGAGAGGAAATCAACTGATTTTTTGGCTTTGGGAAAAGGTATGCGGGGCTGTGATGGTCTCTCCTGAGCAGGAGTTCTGGAAGGTGGCCCTGCCTCCAGGAAACTCGACACAAAAAGCGGAGTTGATTGCGCTCACCAGGGCACTGCAGATGGCCAAGGGTAAGGCCGCCAACATCTACTCGGACAGCAGGTATGCCATTGCTACTCTCCATGTACATGGGACTATTTCTAAGGAAAGGGGCTTATTAAATGCAGGAGGAACCGGAATGGGGAGACGGAAAAGAGAGAGGCGTAGGGAACCAGGAGTCTATTGGGAAATAGGTTTTACAGAAATAAAATAGGGAAAATATGGACACAAGTACCACAAGTACATGTTAGTTTTTGTGGATACTTTTTCAGGCTGGGTAGAGGCTTTCTCCACCAAACATGAGACGGCAGGGGTGGTAGCCAAAAGCTACTAGAGGAATAATTCCTAGGTTTGGGTTGCCTCTGGTGATCGGGTCAGATAATGGCCCCGCATTCGTGAGTTCAGTCTCACGGGCATTGGCCAAAGCAATGGGCACAAAGTGGAAACTGCACTGTGCCTCCTGGCCCCAGAGTTCTGGGCAAGTAGAGAAAATGAACCGGACTCTTAAAGAGACCTTGACAAAGTTAATTCTAGAGACTGGCGGTGGATGGGTGGATCTCCTTTCCTTCACCCTCCTTAGGGTGTGATGCACACCCTATTTAAACAAGGTTACCCCATATAAAATAATGTTAGGGAGAACCCTCCCCTCTGCCCATGGATAGAAGAGATTGCCTTGGCGGAAATGACTGGCCAGTCTGTACTCGAGTAATTGCAGGCGCTGAAGTCTGTCTTAAAGACAGCTCAAGCAGGAGTCCGAGCTGCCCATTCTGGGACAGAGGTTAAGCCACACCCTCATCAATCTGGAGATTTAGTCTGGGTGTGCTGCCACCAGGTGGGAAACCTGGGACCTCACTGGAAGAGACCATTTATTGTCATCCTGACCGCCCCATGGCAGTAAAAGTCGAAGGCATCAGGACCTGGATTCATGCGTGCCATGTCAAAGGAGTTGAGGACGAGGACGCCCCCCCAGAGATGGATGCTGCTGCTGATGGACCCCGCTGACCATGGAATGAAGCTAAAACTCAAAAGACAATAACTTTGTTGTTACTTTTATTGTTGCCTAATGATATGGGAGCTTCTGAGTCACCTTATATATTTGAGAGTGATTGTAAACATTTTTCCATCTGTATGCAACTGGCTCTGATTATTAGCCCTCCCTCCTACCCTTCCCTGGGTAATTGAAATCGGTCATGGTAAATTTTGTTCATAGATTTGAATGGTCTTTTGGCTGTTACTAAGTTTGGAATATAGATCTGGGGAAAGAGGTTTTATTTAGCAAAGGGTCAAAAATTTGACCTATTCCCAAAGAAAAGGGGGGAATGAAAGGACAGAATAAGACTGACTCCATCTTGTGTGCTGCACCCTCCATTCTTGTGTAAACCCAGAGCTTGACCCCTCCCCAGAAAAACCACACATGAATGTTGCCCAACCCTGGCCTAGGCCGCCTTATGCAACTGATGCTTAGCCAATCAATATAAGCCACTGACATCACCCCGCCTATTGCCACCCCCCCCCACTATAAAACTATTGTGCTTGTGAAAACCATGCTTTTTCTCTGCATCTCGCTGTTGCATTGGTGGGTGTGGGAGACTGAGCCTGAGCTAGCTTGAATAAAGGCTCTTTGCTTTTGCTTCAGACTCGGTGACTCCCTGGTGCTCTTTGGGGATCTTGTAATCTGGGCATAACACTCTTTGAGCAGTAACCCCACAAGTGGCATATCCGGGGAGACCCCCTCCTTCCTCCATGGGGATGGATGGTGCAGGAGCATGCTGCAGGAATCTACTGGGTTTGGAGACTCCACGCAGGGCTGCACGCCAGAGATAGAAGCGCTCAGTCACAGGCCAGGTGAGCACGAAGTGGGGCCACAGACCAGGGAGATGGGCGTGACTAATGGCTTTTCTCTGGGGGCACACTGAGAAGTGGGGCCCTGAGTTCTCAGCTCCTTCAGGCCAGAGACTGGGGGCCGCCATCTTCAGTCCCATCCTCCAGAGCTGTACGGAAAGCATCAGGGAACAAAAGCTGAGCAGATTGCTTAGCCTGGCCCCTGGCAAGGGTGGGGCACTTCTGCCTCAGAGCAAAGCCATTTGAGAATCAATACAACAGGCCTCTCCCCCAGAAGATCACTGTGAACACCCAGCCAAGACCAAGTTCACTGATCAATGAGAACTGAGAAACTTCAGAGCTAGAGGAATGTGCCACATAGAATTCATGGCTTTTTCGCCATGATTTTTTAGTCTTTTAAAGTTAAATTTTTTTCATTTTATTTTTTTCTTATTTTTAAAAATTTTTTCTCTTTCCTATCTTAATGTTTTTTAACTATTTTATCATAACAATACCTTTTTTAAAAAAGATTTTATTTATTTGACAGAGAGAAACACAGCCAGAGAGGGAACACAAGGAGGGGGAGTGAGAGAGGGAGAAGCAGGCTTCCTGCTGAGCAGGGAGCCCAATGTGGGACTCGATCTGGGTCTCCGGGATTATGACCTGAGCCGAAGGCAGTCGCTTAACCAACTGAGCCACCCAGGTGCCCCAACAATATCTTTTTTAAAAAAATCTTTTAAAATTTTCATTGTTATAGTCATATTCTATCTCTTCATTGTATTTAAGCTTATTTTTATATACATATAGGTTTTTCTTTCTTTAAAATTTCAGGATACAGTTTCTTCTAATTAAAATACAATCTAAATCTAGTGTATGGCTTTGTTCTAGTCTCCAACCTCATCACATTCTTTCTTCTTTTTTTTTCTTTTTTCAACCAATTCTTATCAATTCCTTTTTTAGAATCTTTTTGAATTTTTCATCTTTGCAGTCATGGTCCATCCCTTTTTCGTGTATACCCTTATTTTTGTACATATATAAGTTTTTCTTTCTTTAAAATTTTGGGAGGCAGTTTCTTCTAACAGACCAAAATACGCCCAAAATCAAGTGTGTGGCTCTGTTCTATTCATCAGTCTAATCATATATAGAGAGACAGATAGATATAGAGAGATACAGATTTTTTTTTCCTTCCTTCTCCCCCTAGTTTTGGTTAGTGTATATTTTTCTGGGGTTGTCACTACCCTATTAGTATTTTGTTCTCTTATTCATCTATTCTTATCTGGATAAATGACGAGGCAGAAAAATTCACCTCAAAAAAAAGAACAAGAGGTGATACCAATGGCTAGGGACCTAATCAATAGGGACATTAGTAATATGTCAGAACTAGAGTTCAGAATGACGATTATCAAGGTGCTAGCTGGCCTCAAAAAAAGCATGGAAGATACTAGAGAATCCCTTTCTGGAGAAATAAAAGAACTAAAATCTAACCAAACTGAAATTTTAGAAAAGCTATTAATGAGGCGCAATAAAAAAATGGAAGCTCTAGGGGCGCCTGGGTGGCTCAGTTGGTTAAGTGACTGCCTTCGGCTCAGGTCATGATCCCAGAGACCCTGGATGTAGTCCCACATCAGGTTGCCTGCTCGGCAGACAGCCTGCTTCTCCCTCTCTCACTCCCCCTGCTTGTGTTCCCTCTCTGGCTGTATTTCTCTCTGTCAAATAAATAAAATGTTTAAAAAAAAAAAAAAAAAAGGAAGCTCTTACTGCTAGGATAAATGAGGCAGAAGGGAGAATTAGTGATATAGAAGACCAAATGGTGGAAAATAAAGAAGCTGAGAAAAACAGAGACAACTAACGGACCATAAAGGCAGAATTCGAGAGATAAGTGACACCTTAAGATGAAACGATATTAGAATAATTGGGATCCCGGAATAAGGAGAGGGAGCAGAAGGCATATTGGAGCAAATCATAGTGGAGAATTTCCCTAATTTGGTGAAGGGAACAAGCATCAAAATCCAGGAGGCACAGAGAACCCCCCTCAAAATCATAAAAATAGGGTCACATCCCATCATCTAATAGTAAAACTTACAAGTCTCTGTGACAAAGAGAAAATCCTGAAAGCAGCTCAGAAGAAGAGGTTGATAACTTACAATGGCAAAAATATTAGACTGGCAGCAGACCTATACACAGAGACCTGGCAGGCCAGAAAAGACTGGCATGATATATTCAGAGTACTAAAGAGAAAAATATGCAGCCAAGAATACTATATCAAGCTAGGCTGTCACTGAAAATAGAAGGAGAGAGAAAAAGCTTCCAGGACCAACAAAAACTAAAATAATTTGCAAACACCAAACCAGCCCTACAGGAAATACTGAAAGGGGTCCTCTAAGCAAAGAGAGAGCCTGAAAGTAACAGACCAGAAAGGAACAGAGACAATAGACAATAACAGTCAACTTACAGGCAATACAATGGCACTAAATTTATATCTTTCCATAGTTACCCTTGATGTAAATGGACTAAATGCCCCAATCAAAAGACACAGGGTATCGGAATGGGTAAAGAAACAAGACCCATTGGGGCACCTGGGTGGTTCAGTTGGTTAAGCGACTGCCTTACTAATTTATAACCAATTAATAACTAAATCAAAGAAACACATTGACAATAATACAATAATAATAGGGGACATGGGGCGCCTGGGTGGCTCAGTTGGTTAAGCGACTGCCTTCGGCTCAGGTCATGATCCTGGAGACCCGGGATCGAGCCCCACATCGGGCTCCCTGCTCGGCGGGAAGCCTGCTTCTCCCTCTCTCACTCCCCCTGCTTGTGTTCCCTCTCTGGCTGTGTTTCTCTCTGTCAAATAAATAAATAAAATCTTTAAAAAAATAATAATAATAATAGGGGACTTTAACACACCCCCTCACTGAAACAGACAGATCATCTGGTCCAAAACGATACGCTGGACCAGATGGACATCCCAGATATATTTAAAACATTCTATCCACATTCTTCTCTAGTGCACATGGAACATTCTCCAGAACAGGTCATATCCTGGGTCACAAATCAGGTCTCAAGTGGTACCAAAAGATTGGGATCATTCCCTGCATACTTTCAGACAACAATGGTTTGAAGCTAGAATGTAATTACAAGAGGAGGGTTGGAAAGAACTCAAATACACAGAGGCTAAAGAGTATCCTACTAGAGAATGAATGGTTC